>CM042414.1:13028338-13190838 GCA_023634145.1 Thymallus thymallus | reverse complement strand
GAAAATACATCCCATAACATTTTAACATGGAAACAGCCTACAGTAGAAGCCAATGTGTGATGTTCAATGTAGACCTACATTCCATGAGACTTTTGAAAAAAACACGCAGGGCTTGACATTAACCTGTTTATCAACTTGTCCTTCAGACAAGGAAGTGGCTGAACATGTTGTGTTTGATGTAAGAAACCACTTTACAAAATATAATGCATTATTATTCCCATACCATTACTACAGTGAATCAGACAAATTATGCTACCCTCTGCCTATTGGCTACTTAGTTTATTCAAGCCTGTCTCAAAATACAACACTGCCCCTTTAAGACAAAAAAAAGCTCTTTACCTGACCCGCTTTTCAATGTCTAGAAATGCATGTGTTGTGCTCTTGTAGGACTACAAATAACTGGGCTGATAACTCACTTACTAGCAAAGGATATGAACAAAATGTGCACACTTGACTACATAAAATAAAATTGTATTGGTCACATGCAGATGTTATTGTGGGTGTATTGAAATGCTCGTGTTTCTAGCTCCTAAAGTGCAGTAATATCTAACAATTCACAACAATACACAAAAACCTAAAAGTAAAATAATGTAATGAAGGAATATACAAATACTAGGATGAGCAATGTCGGAGTGGCATTGACTAGAATACAGTATATACATATGAGATGAGTAAAGGCAAAATATGTAAACATTATTAAAGTGAATAGTGTTCCATTATTAAAGTGGCCAGTGATTCCAAGTCAATGTATATAGGGCAGCAGCCTATAAGGTGCAGGGTTACGTAACTGGGTGGAAGCCGCATATTGATGGCTATTTAACAGTCTGATGGACTTGAGATAGAAGCTGTTTTTCAGTCTCTCAGTCCCAGCTTTGATGCACCTGTACTGACCTCGCCATCTGGATGATAGCGGGGTGAACAGTCAATGGCTTGGGTGGTTGTTGTCCTTGATGATCTTTTTGGCCTTGCTGTGACATCGGGTCATGTAGGTGTCCTGGAGGTCAGATAGTTTGCCCCTGGTGGTGCGTTGGGCAGACCTCACCACCCTCTGGAGAGCCCTGCGGTTGCGGGCGGTGCAGTTGCAGTACCAGGCGGTGAACAGACCGACAGGATGCTCTCAATTGTGCATCTGTAAATGTTTGTGAGGGTTTTAGGTGCCAAGCCAAATTTCTTCAGTCTCCTGAGGTTGAAGAGGCACCTTCTTCACCACACATTCTGTGGGTGGACCATTTCAGTTTGTTAGTGATGTGTACGCCGAGGAACTTGAAGCTTTCCACCTTCTCCACTGCGGTCCAGTCGATGTGGATAGGGGGGTGCTCCCTCTGCTTTTTCCTGAAGTCCACGATCAACTCCTTTGTTTTGTTGACGTTGAGTGAGAGGTTATTTTCCTGGCACCACACTCCCAGGTACCTCACCTCCTCCCTGTAGGCTGTCTCATCATTGTTCGTAATCAGGCCTACTACTGTTGTGCTGTCTGCAAACTTGATGATTGAGTTGGAGGCATGCATGGCCACGCAGTCATGGGTGAACAGGGAGTACAGGAGGGGGCTGAGCATGCACCCTTGTGGGGCCCCTGTGTTGAGGATCAGCGAAGTTGAGGTGTTGATGACAGAAGTGAGTGCTACGGGTCGATAGTAATTTAGTTCAGTTACCTTGGCTTTATTGGGTACAGGAACAATGATGGACATCTTGAAGCAAGTGGGGACAGCAGACTGGGATAGGGAGAGATTGAATATGTCCGTAAAACATTCCAGCCAGCTGGTCTGTTCATGCTCTGAGGACACGGCTAGGGATGCCGTCTGGGCCGGCAGCCTTGCGAGGGTTAACACGCTAAAGGTCTTACTCACGTCGGCCATGGAGAAGGAAAGCCCATAGTCCTTGGTAGCGGGCCGCGTCGGTGGCACTGTGTTATCCTCAAAGCAGGCAAAGAAGGTGTTTAGCTTTGAGGATAACACAGTGCCACCGACGCTCAAAACAAGCGCATCTACTCAAGACCGCTTAGGCTGTGAACACAGTCCAGTTCAAAGTAAATTGCACAGATCCATATATGATGCGTTCTGCCTACAACAAAACTCTTGCCTAGTTAGTTTTGTTTTGGTATGTTGCATTGAAAGTGGCTAATATTGCGTTGATTCGATCACAATTGCCTTAGTAAAAGGAAACATTGTGTTAACAGGGAAACCTCTACAACAGTGGTCCCCAACCTCTTCTGAGTAAAAATCACCTGAGTCAAAATGCAAGCTGAGATCTACCGCTCAGTACTGTAGCAATGAGGTTTGTGCAGTAAGCTATAGGCACAATACATTTTCACTGCATATTGGCTTTGCTTGAATTGCCCTGCCAATTCATTGTTGTTAGGGCAATTTTTTAAAATTATATTTCAAAATTTGAGGTAGGCTATAATATGATCGTACTGCTAATAGATCCAGTGTTGTATTACTTGTGAGCCACAGCTGAGTGAGAAAACATTCCAATAATTAACTTTTTATTTTTGAACAGGACCCTCAACATCCCTCCGCTCTCCTTTTCTTCCACTGACACTGACCATTCCTTCCAGTTCTCTGCTGCCAATGACTGGAACTAATTGCAAAAATCATTGAAGCTGAAGACTACCATCTCTCTCAATAACTTTAAGCATCATCTGTCAGAGCAGCTTACCGATCACTGGACCTGTACACAGGCCATCTGTAAATAGCCCACCCTACTATCTCATCCCCATATTGTTATTTTTGCTCATTTGCACCCCAGTATCTCTATTTGCACATCATCATCTGCACATCTATCACTCCAGTGTTAATGCTAAATTGTAATTATTTCACCACTATGGCCTATTTATTGCCCTACCTTCCTAATCTTACTACATTTGCACACACTGCACATTGATTTTTCTATTGTGTTATTGACTCTACGTTTGTTTATCCCATGTGTAACTCTGTTGTTTTGTCACACTGCTTTGCTTTCTCTTGGCCAGGTCGCAGTTGTAAATGAGAACTTGTTCTCAACTAGCCTACCTGGTTAAATAAAGGTGAACAAAAACAAAATGGACACGAGTCGCACAGCATTATTTCTGCCTCATACTCCTATGAACACAGAAAGTAAAATATTCCTTGATATTAAAAAAAGACCCAAGCCGCTAATAACGCAAGCCTATAGGTACACTTTCCTACTCATTCATTACTGCCGCAGTGCTTGTTGTAGTGCTGAGTGGAAATAGGAAGAACACGCATTTACTGGCTTAATAAAATAGTTGAATACAAAGTGTTGACAGTGCTGAGTGTAAGGCAGAGGCAGCAGCATTGAGATCCATGTGCAGTATTTATTGAACGGCAATAAAACGTAGAACCAACAGGCAGGGGTCAAACACCAGCAAGAGAGATATCCAAGGCTAAACACAGACGTAGTCAAGAGGCAGGCAGAGTTTCAGGGCAGGCAGCAGACAGAGTAATGAATATCCAGGCAAACAAAGCAGAGTCACAAAGGCAAGAAGCGAAGGGTCGATCCGATAAACTGTCCAGGGTCAATAACGAGGAAACCAGGGAAACCGCTCAGAAATGTTAGCCAGGGCAGAACAAGACTTCGCACTGAAGCATTGGAGAAAGGCTGTATAAATAGCCCGGATGATGAGTGGCAGGTGTGCAGATAATCAGTCCGGGTGATAAGTGGCAGGTAAGTGACAGGCACGGGGTCATGGGAACTGGAGTCTAAATGGGTAATGTCAATATTCTGGAGAGGGCGCCGTCTGGTGGCGAGTAGGAGGAACCACAGTGGCTTGACTCGTGACAGAGCCCCCCCCCCTGCGAGCGGCTCCTGACCCGAGGAGGCAACTGACACCGGGGTCTTCCTCGAGCTCGAGGGGCTGGTTTTTCCTGATGGGTTCTATGAAACTCAGAAGTAAGAGAAGGGTCGAATGTCCTCAGAATTGACCCAGGACCTCTCCTCCGGGCCATACCCCTCCCAATCCACAAGGTACTGTAGAGCTCCTCCCGGCGTCGGGAATCCAGGAGTTCTTGCACCTGATAGGCCTCCTCGCCGTCTGATGATGGGTGGGGGCCTCTGGTCACGGACTTCCTCTTCCACTTCCCCTCTCGGACCACATGAAAAGTGGGTGAGATACGGTAACTGGATGGTAAAGCCATTCGATAAGAGACCGGGGTAATCTGTCTGACTATTCTGAAAGGACCCACGTACCTGGGACTAAGCTTTCTGCATGGCAGCCGAAGATCACGTGAAGAGAGCCAGACCCATTGACCAGGAAGATATGTCGGATTGGGACGACGGCGACGATCCGCCTGTTCCTTCCGTCTCCTAATAGCTTGTTGCAGATGAACATGGGCCTCATTCCAGGTAGTCTCGCTTCTTTGTAACCAGTCGTTGATTGCTGGGAGTTCAGTGGGTTCTCCTGACCATGGGAATAATGGGGGTTGAAAGCTGAGGACACACTGAAAGGGAGTCATACCAGTAGAGGACTTGCGGAGGGAGTTTTGAGCATACTCAGCCCATAGTAAGTAGCGACTCCAGTCTGATTGATTCTGGTGGCAGTAAGACCTTAGAAATCGAGTGAGTTCTTGATTAAGACATTCAGTTTGACCATTGGATTGTGGATGGTAACCAGATGTGAGACTGACATTGATATTGAGCTGTCGAAGGAATGCTGACCATAAGCGGGAGGTGAATTGGGGTCCTCGGTCCGAGATGATGTCTTCAGGTAAACCATAGAATCGAAACACATAATTACACAGGTGCTCAGCAGTTTCAAAGGCCGTGGGTAGCTTAGGTAATGGGATGATTCGACAGGCTTTGGAAAAGCGATCTATCACTGTGAGTATGGTGGTGTGGCCTTGTGAGTTGGAGGTCGGTGACAAAGTCTATGGCAATGTGAGACCAAGGACGTCGAGGGATGGGTAATGGTTGTAGTAGACCAGCTGGTAGTTGTTTGGAGGATTTGGAGACACTGCATGTGGGACAGTTTTGAATGAAGGAGATGGTATCTTTCTGTGTGGAAGGCCACCAAAAGCGATTAGTGAGTAGTTGAAGAGTGGCGGTGATGCCAGGGTGGCCGGAACTGGGTGATGAATGGACGTATTGGGTGGTTCTTTTGCGGAAGGATGGTGGTACGTATGTTCTGTGGGCAGTCTGGTGGAGGTGGATCTGATTTTTGAGCCTCTGTTAACGGTCATAATATCCCACTGAACTAGAGCAAGAATGAGTGTGGGTGAGATGATGGATTCGCCGGATGGTGGTTGATGAGAGGATTCATGTTGCCGGGAGAGAGCATCTGCCTTAATGTTCTATGACCCAGGTCGGTAAGTGACTGTGAAATTGAACCGTGTAAAGAATAGCGCCCATCTTGCTTGCCTTAGGTTGAGTCTTTTAGCGGATCGTAGATATTCCAGATTTCTGTGGTCAGTTAGTACCAGGAAAGGATGTTTGGCCCCCTCCAACCAATGTCGCCATTCCTCAAAGGCTGCCTTCATGGCTAAAAGTTCCCGGTTCCCGACATCATAGTTCTGCTCTGTTGTGGTGAGCTTACGTGAGAAATAAGCACACGGGAACATTTTGGAGGGGGTGCCCTGACGTTGAGAGAGAATAGCACCGATGCCTGTGTTGGATGCATCCACCTCTATGATGAGCTCTGGATCAGGATGGTGCAATATAGGAGCACTGGTAAAATGGTTCTTCAGGTCGTGAAAAGACTAAGGCTGCTGGTGACCAGAGTAGTCTTTGTCATCCTCTCTTGGTCATGGATGTCAAAGGAGCTGCAATTGTACTGAAGCCTCTAATAAAGCATCTGTAAAAGTTAGCAAACCCTAGAAATCATTGCAGCTCCTTGATCGTGTTGGGTTGTGGCCATTTCAACACCGCCTGCACCTTCTTGTCATTCATGGCAACTCCTTCTGGGCTGATTTCGTAACCAAGAAACGACACGGACGTTTGGTAAAACTCACATTTCTCTGCCTTGGCATATAATTGCTGAGTGATTAAGCGTTGTAGGACCATACGAACGTATTTGACGTGATCTTTGAGGGAGTCTGAGTAGATGAGAATGTCATCAATGTATACGATAACCCATCTGTTTAGCATGTCTCGGAAGGTATCGTTGATGAATGCCTGGAATACAGAGGGACTATTGGCCAGCCCGAAAGGCATAACCAGGTATTCATAGTGCCCTGTAGCAGTAGAGAAAGCAGTCTTCCATTCGTCCCCCTCTCGAATTCGAATGAGATTGTAGGCATTTCAGAGATCAAGTTTGGTGAAATATTTAGCTGTACAAAGTTGTTTGAGGGCTGCTGGGACTAGAGGTAAAGGGTAGCGATATTTGACAGTGATGTCGTTAAGCCCTCGGTAGTCGATGCATGGGCGAAGCCCTCCATCCTTCTTACTGATAAAGAAGAAGCCGGCTGAGGTTGGGGAGGTGGACGGTCGAATAAATCCCTTAGCCAATTCCTCCTCGATGTACGTCTTCACGGCTTCTGATTCGGGTTGTGATAGGGGGAAGATGCGACCTTTAGGGAGCGTAGAATCTGGAATGAGTTCGATACTACAATCACTGGAACGATGAGGTGGAAGTTTAGATGCCTTGATCTTGCTGAAGGCCTCCTTAAGATCGATATATTCTGGTGGAACATGTGGAGCAGAATCAGGTTCCAGAAGTACAGTAGCGGCTTGAACAGGCGTGGGGGCGGCAGATTGTAGACAATTTCGTTGACAGTTGTCGGACCACTGGGTGATTTGTTTATCGATCCAGGAAATTTGCGGATTGTGTTCTTGTAGCCAGGGAAGTCCAAGAATTATGGGATGGTTGGGTGACTGGATAAGGAATAACTGAATGGTTTCAGTGCAGTGTGTAAGGAACCAGTTTGCAGTGTTACACATCCGGTGGTGTAATGGACATGTCCTGCACCCAGGGGACGTCCGTCTAGCGCCTCCACTGCCAACAAAGGTTCACAGGATATTAATGGAATAAGATTAGACTGGGCAAAATCACTGTCAATAAAATTACCCGCTGCTCCTGAATCAATCATGGCCGTGGTTATCACGGATTTGCCAGAGAACGTTAACGCAGCTGAGAATTCTACACATGATGAAGAGCGAGAGATAGGGTTTGAAGGACTTACAGCAGTAGTGTTACGAAGAGGGGGTTGCCTGGTGCAGGATGCCTTTAGGTGTCCTGGTTGACCACAATACAAAACAAAGATTCTGTTGAATGCGTCGTTCTCTCTCCTCTGAAGTGCCTCCGATCTGCATGGGTTCAGGATTGTACGCGTCAGGAGATGTGGTAGTGTGGTAAGCTAGATTTCTAGTGGGTCTGCGTGATCGTATCAAATTATCAACGCAGATTGCCAGATTAATGAATTGGTCCAAAGTAGCTCCTTCATCGCGACATGCAAGTTCAGATTGAAGTTCCAGATTCAGACCTTGGCGAAACAGCAACTTCAAAGTGGTTTCAACCCAGTCAGTTTGTGCTGCCAATGTGCGAAAGATGAGTGCAAACTCAGCAGCTGTGTTTCTTCCTTGCTGGAGAGCTAAGAGCTGAACACCGGGATCCCTACCCTCCCCCGGGTGATCAAACACTTCGAAATCGTTGTAGGAAGCCAGAAAAAGAAGAAAATGGGGACTGACCATCGGTCCATACTGCAGTTGCCCATTCCAGAGCTCGACCAGTTAATAAAGTACCCACAAAAGCTATACGACTGGTGTCATTGGGGTATAACGTGGGTTGTTGGTCGACGAACAGGGAACATTGAAGAAGAAATCCCTTACACTTGGCGGGTGACCCATCGAATTTCTCTGGGAAAGCAAGACGAGGATTCGCGGTGGAGGAATTAGATACGGGCATACTGGCTGCTGGGCTCGCTGCAGGTGGGTTGGAGTTTTGTGTGGGTAAACTGAGTTGTTGTAGCGTTGTTACTAGTTGTTCAGTCAAGGCTGTTAGACGCTCCAGTTGTTGTTGGTGTGTAACCAGGACGTTAGCTTGGGCGGTGACCTCGTTGGATAACTGGATGATGGTTGCTGGATCTGTGTCTTCTGTAAGGCAGAGGCAGCGGCGTTGAGATCCATGTGCAGTATTTATTGAACGGCAATAAAACGTAGATCCAACAGGCAGGGGTCAAACACCAGCAAGAGAGAAATCCAAGGCTAAACACAGACGTAGTCAAGAGGCAGGCAGAGTTTCAGGGCAGGCAGCAGACAGAGTAATGAATATCCAGGCAAACAAAGCAGAGTCACAAAGGCAAGAAGCAAAGGGTCGATCCGATGAAAACTGTCCAGGGTCAACAAGGAAGAAAACCAGGGAAACCGCTCAGAAATGTTAGCCAGGGCAGAACAAGACTTCGCACTGAAGCATTGGAGAAAGGCTGTATAAATAGCCCGGATGATGAGTGGCAGGTGTGCAAATAATCAGTAACAGACACGGGGTCATGGGAACTGGAGTCTAAATGGGTAATGTCAATATTCCTCCTACTCGCCCTCTGGTGGCGAGTAGGAGGAACCACAGAGGCTTGATTCGTGACACTGAGTAAGAACTTAAACATGAACTCACTCATAAAAACAGAAGCTCTTTGATTAATTCGTTGACAGTCTTTCTCTAGTCATGGTTTTAAATGTTTTGAAATCTCAGTATGAACTTTTCTGTAGCTTTCTTTTATGCCTGCTACGTTACTGCAGACAGGTAATCTGAGCCATCCTGGTTGGCCAGGGGTAGGCCTATAGTGCACTTGATTTTTCTCTCCGGGCCAGCTGGGAAGGCATCGTTTGTACCATCAGACACATGAAATGGTTCGAAATGGCAACAGTTCACCTACCCGGCTCGCAGGGCAGCTGAATCGGGTGCACCTACCGCCAACAGGTTTTGTTGCGTTTTTTACAGAAATGTTTAGCGATTGATTGCCGATATCCAATGCCTTGGAGATCGACCACTTGGTGACCACTGCTCTAGAAAGTTGAGTGAAACTCAATCTAGTGTTTCTCTCTGTGGGCTGATATTTCTTCTGCTCGGCAGTCTACTGCACGCCCGTGCACGAGCGCAGCTTAGAGGGAACATTGGTCATATCCCCCTGAGCTTGCAGACGGCTGGGAGAAGTGAAGTCGGAACTCAAAGTGAACAACATCCAAAAGAAAAAAGGGACATTTAAAAAATAAAAATAAAATGTCATAAATACAATGGTTGTCTATTTTTCTGCCAATAAGCAAAAACAGAATGCATATTTACTCTGTAATCTGAATAATTTAGTGAAGCTGTAGGCTACAAGCTGTGACAAAAATAGTCAGACAACAGAATAAGAATCAGTCAGTGAATCTGCATTGGCATGAGAGAAGAGACTGAAGTGAACCAGGCTGTGTAGGCATAAATCTATGTACATGAACAGGACAGGCCTATAGCATGTCACTTAGTGAGTGCTGCTCTTGCTTAACGACTTCTGGTAAAACAGAAACTTAAAAGCTGTGGGTGTACGCTGTATGGGGAGATTTCTCACGAAGGGAAGTGGTGGATTGCAGTCTTGTTTTAGCCCTCTGTGTTGAGAAATGGCCAAATGTTACTTCATTTCGAAGCTGAAAGGCAGGCTAGCAATTACACTGTGAGTCACATGATTCAGATGCATGGTTCTTTACAGTGCCACTGTGGTATGGTCCTCAGTGGTTGGCTAATATGGCAAGAATGAAAAATAGTCACTCCCCTGCCAGACACACAGAACACACAGCCACTACCCTCTGAAAGTCTCGCCAGCCCATATGTGCATGCAGCCCTCGTCTTTGCATTTATCAATCTCAGGCTATAATGAATACGCTGCACTGGAGTGAATGGATTTGCCTATTAACCTTCAAATCTTCCTCGACTAATGTAGCCCAGGACCCTTTGTAATGATATTGTTCTCTGTTGTGTTCTCTGTTTGGTCCATTGAAATCCAGATCAATATCAAAAGACAATAGATGACCAGTAGAATCAGATGGAAACAACAAACACTAATTTAATTTGAGGAGAAAGGTAATTAGTGTTTGTTTACGCACGCAGGGCCAGCTCTAGCCTTTTTAGGGGCAATAAGCGAGAATTGGTAGAATTTCATGAAATTCTATTCATTTTGCCATGGGGTGGAGAGACATTTTTTCAGTTTAAAGCTAATTTCCTGCAATTCTACACATTTTACCATGACGTGCCATGTTAATGATATCTGAGCGAGAATGACTAACAAAATCAATGGGGGCCCCCTTGAGGTCAGGGCCCCTGGGCACTTGCCCTGCGTGACCGCTTGGTATTCGGCAATGATTACTAAAAGTTTAGATAGATAGATAGGTACTTTATTGATCCCAGAGGGGAAATTTCTTTGTCCAAGCAGCTACGGGAAAAAAAACACAGGGCAGGTGCAAAATGCCAGAATGAAAATACACAAAACACAGATACATGATACATGATGCATAGAGCGGCAGTATGAAAAAGTATCAAAATACAAGATATCTGGAGTGCAAAAAAGCTATAAAAAGACATTGCATAGTATGGGTGGATGGCTGAATATGTACACTATACATTGGTGGATGGTGCATGGTTAACCATACTATACAGGTCGATGGCATAGAAATACTTAAATAGCTAAAAGTGTGCATGATATAAGTGAGGGTAATAATAGTTTACTTAATATACAGACTGGTTAAATGAACAGGTAAGTGAATATTTTGCATGGTTAAATTAACTGTACAGGTAAATGTACAGTTACATTTACAGGTAAGTGAATATTTGCATGTTTATATTAATTTTACAGGTAAATGACAGGAAGAGATACTTAAATAGCTAAATGTGTGTATGATATAATAGTAATTCCCTTAAAATACAGTCCTTAGTGCGCAGGGTTTAATTACAGATAAATGCACGTATTGCACATTCGATATACTAAAAGCAATGAAAAAAGATACAACTGACAGGATACTAATATGCATTCCTGAGTGAATGACTACATAAGTTAAGCCCAAGAATTACAAACAATATTGCACGTGATATGATATAACAACTGTACATGAATATGTATATACACACCTGAATGAATAAATAAGTCCTGAGTGAATGAGTGATTACAGACCAGAGTTACTCACGGATGGATGCATAATTGTTAAACTAGGTCCTAACACCCCAACAGTTCCAGGTCTATGTTGACGACGGCACTGCACCCAGGTGAGCTATTAAATAGTCTAATAGCCGCCGGCAGGAAGGACCTCCTGTAGCGCTCTCTGGCACACCGTGGTGGGATCAGTCTGTGACTGAAGTTGCTCCTCTGTGTCATAAACATGGCATGCAGAGGGTGGGTGACGTTGTCCATGATGGCCAGCAGTTTGGCCAGGATCCGTCTCTCCGCCACCTCCTCTAGAGTGTCAAGGCTAATCCCTAGAACAGAGCTAGCCTTCCTGATCAGCTTATTTACCCGAGAAGCATCACCGGCTTTTATGTTGGTGCCCCAGCACACCACTGCAAAAAAGACTGGTTGAAGGTATGCAGTAGTGTACTGCACACGTTGAAGGACCTGAGCCTCCTCAGAAAGTAGAGTCGGCTCTGGCCCTTTTTCTACAGAGCCCCGGTGTTACAAGCCCATTCCAGCCTGTTGTCCATATGGACTCCCAGGAACTTGTATAGCCCAACCATTTCCACATCCATCCCCTGTATAGGGACTGCAGTCAGTTGGGCCTTAGTTCTCCTGAAGTCCACCACCATCTTTGTTTTGCTGATGTTGAGCTGAAGGTGGTTCTGCTCACACCACAACAGTCATTGATTGCGCTCCTGTACTCCTCCTCCTGCCCTCCCCTGATGCACCCTACAATTGCGTAGTCATCCGAGAACGTCTGTAGGTGGCATGTTTCAGAGTTATATCTGAAGTCCGAGGTGTAGAGGGTGAATAGGAAGGGGGACAGGACCGTTCCCTGGGGGGCCCCTGTGTTGCTCACTGCCCGTTCTGACACACAGCTCTGTAGTCGCACAAATTGTGGCCTACCGGTCAGGTAGTCCGTGACCCAGGAGACTAAGGGTGCTTCCACTTTCATCCTCTTCATCTTCTCACCCAGTAGCAGGGGCTGAATGGTGTTGAAGGCACTGGAGAAGTCAAAAACATAACCCTCACAGTGCAACCTGCGTTGTCCAGGTGAGAGTAGGCCCTCTGCAGAAGGTAGATGATTTCATCATCCACCCCGATGTTGCGCTGATATGCGAACTGCAGGGGTTCCAGTGATGTACACACCAGGGGTCTGAGGTGAGCGAGGACTAACTTTTCCAGGGTCTTCATGATGTGGGATGTTAGCGCTACAGGTCTGAAGTCATTCAGGACAGTGGGGTGCGCTACACTAACATACCAATCCAAAAAGTGTTAGCGGACATGGCTAATTGAGTGACTGTCAGTGACTAACATAACAATAGAACATTTGCTGATGCACAACCAAATGTCGAATTTCTACTACTCTAACTCTCAACAGTAAGTTGAGACACCAATTGACTTCCTGATAAAAAAAAAAAAAGAAAGTATTATATTTTTGGTCTGGAGTCCCCTAGTGGCCTGCGTCCCTAAGCAACCGCTTATGTCACTTATATCTGAAGCTGGCCCTGTGTGTACCTGAATCCTCACATCTGTGTGTGTATGATGTGAGTGTGTGTACCAGTGTGTGTAGCCTAATATATCACTTTGTTTCAGGTTTCAGAGACTGTTATGATACATTTTTTCTCTTCAACAGTCCCTGTCTCTTTTCCTGGACAAGTGTGACGCTGATGAATGGCATTCAGGCGGCCCAGAGAAGCACAATTAAGATTCCATCAGGATAAAGCTAAGGGTAAATTATTTACATTAAAAAGGGGCTCAGCTCACCCAAACATGCCACCACAAATGGATAAAGCCTATGCTGAAAGCTGGGAGCTGGAGCTTCTGTAAATTGTGAGCACTTCTAATTAATGAGCTTGGCAGTCGTGTGTGTGTGTGTGTGTGTGTGTGTGTGTGTGTGTGTGTGTGTGTGTGTGTGTGTGTGTTTGTTTGTTTCAGGGTTTTTTTCTGCATAGAAAAGTCCAAACAGTAAATTATTTTAAAAAATAAATGTTGGGATGGTAAAACGTTTTCAGTGTAAACTTAAATGACTAAAACCAGTTATAAAGTGTGTATAAAAGATAATGGACCTATGTACTTTTTAATAATAAACTAAGAATCACCAAGTCAGGGAGAATCCAACATTTGTCAAATGATGCATTCAGGAGTATTTCTGGAATGGCATGTGGCCCCCATTGATTTTGCTATAATGTTTGAGTCATTCAGATGACATAAACCATGGCAAAATATGTAGAATTGCAGGGAATTCGCTTTAAAACTGCATCACTTCATCCACCACATGGCAAAATAATTGTTGTTACTGCGGCCAACAGGAGGGCCTTCAGTCACCAACCGCACCATTGGCCACGCCCATAGTCATGCCCACCACCTAACCCCCATTTGATCCAGAAGAAAATGTGTGTGTGGAGGGGTAGTGAAGTGGCGAGGGATTACACACCCATCTCAGTAGAGTGCTTCTAGTGAGTGTGTGATAGTTTGCTGGTCACGTGGCTTTTTAAACCCCTTGTCCTCCTCTCCCTCTTAATAGTTCAGAACCTGCGTAATAGATATCAAATACTATATGTTCTCAAAACGAGATAGATTTCACATGGTATTGACTCATCTGCCTTGTGCAAAAAGGCAGTAACTGCTAATTTGGTCAAACAGTTAATGTAATTTTTGCTACATTAAATACATGCTTAATCATGTGAACAAGTATCCTGCCTCTATTGTGTTTTGGAGAAAATGGGGGTCATGTTAGCAGTAACTGCATAAGGTTACTGTGAAACCAAGGTAAATAAAAGCAATTTTTCTCAGTTATACGCTATGAGCAGTTACTGCCTTTTTGCTTGGTAAGGCAGCACGATGCATGGGGTCATTGTGAATAATATTTATATAAAATTATTGATTTTCATTAAATCAATATACCACACATCTATTGAACTTACCCTGTAAATTCCACAGGCATCTTAAAGTGAGAAAGAGTTTGTGCATGAGCAGGGGGAATTATAGGAACGAGAACAATATACACATCTGAATGGAAAGTCCAGGATGGAAAATACTGACTGGGAGGCGTGTTTGACAGCTTCCAGAACAAACTTTGACTCCAAATGACATTTCAATAACATTCCTAAATTCATAACACACCTGCAATTAGGTTTGTTTGGAGTTTATACATGCAACCATTTGTGTGCTGCCTCAAATTGCTTGTGCAGGCTGGCAACTTTGTTTTAGTTTGAGAATGCACAAGTGTTTGTTGGCAACCTTCAGAGTTACTGGCCAAGTTCCCTTTTCTGAAACTCGCAAAGGGGAATTGGGTGAGGAGCAAACGGCACGTTACCGAAACTTCACAGACCCTTTCTGACAGCTCAATAATTTCCATAAATCATCTGAAAATACTTAGTCATTCCGTGACCCTGCAACAATGTTTACCTAATGTTGCAGAACTGATCAAAGTTAACATTTGTCCAAACTGACTTACTGAGTTAAAACTCTAACATTAATTTGGACTGTGAGTGAATAATATCATATCAGGTAGCACTTAATTTGGATAGTCCCAAGAACGGTAGATGTTCTGTAGATGTTCAGCCCTAACCCAAACCTTACCCTAGTCCTTACTATAAACCTAATCCTAACTGTAACCTTAGCAAGCAGATGCCTATAAAGCAGATGCATTTGTTGATAGTATGTCCATCTGTATATCATAGTATGACCTCATTGTATAAAGTGTACCATTCAATTGCACCATGGATGCTTGAAATGTGAACCATTTTTGCATTGTCTTGACTTGCTTGTAGCTCTCTCTCCTCCCCCTATACCTGATATGATGCTGTGGCTGACTGCCTCCCTGCTGGCAGTGGAGGCTGGTCTGCTGTGAGGGAGCCTCCCCTTGGTTGGTTTGATGGGATCATTCAAGCAGAATGGGCTGTGGGTTTCAGCCCTGTCACGGACTGTGTGGGTGGGGTAGGATGTGTGTTGGCGTACAGTACTTCTCCATTTTTCATAAATAATCCTTCCTTCCCGTCAGGCAGGAAGGATGGGTATAGTGGTGTAACTCCTGGTTGCTGAGAAAGCAGGATGTTCTCTGACCCCTCGTTGTTATGTGCCGCTAACGAGTGGGGCGTTGGACTTAAATTAGCATATTAATTAGCCTCTCTCTTTTGACCAATTTTTAAAAAAATGCCACAGTTCTCAGCGGACAGCCGAGGGGGGAGACACACAATTAGAGGAAGTGATTGTTGTTGTAGTCATCCTCTGAGTTTTCTTCCCCTCCTCAGCTCTTTCTCTCTCTTTTTCTCTCTCTGTCCATTTCCTGTGCCCTCCCTCCTCCCTCCCACTCCCTCTCTCAATTCTCACAAAGTCTCTGGCTGCGTAGGCTGCCAAGCACAAATAGTAGTCACGTATGTTGAGGTCGGTCAGATCCTTGTTGTTCTCCTGATTCATCATAGATTCACACATCCAACAGCAGACAGTTTATGAGAGGCTTTTCTCTGTGGCCTACCAGCAAGAGGTAGGTCACACCTCAAGAGTGGTTCAGTACATGGCAGGCCTTAGCTGCACATGGATGCCTTTTGTAGTGACCTTTCCCCCAGCACAACACACACACACACTGCCCTCTGCGATGTAGAGCCATAGAGGGCAGCATGTCTCTGGGGGGCATGGCTGTGTGTCTGTGCCATGTGAGAATGTGTGTGATGCGGTGCATTTTCTCTGTGGTGTGTGTGTTTGGGGAAAAACCTGCCCTGGGGGCTAAGCTCTGTCAGTTCAGTTCAGAATGCTGGGCTTCAGGCCAGGAGAGGTCGGTCTGTCGGTCTGTCTGTCTGGTCTGGTCTGGTCTGGTCTGTCTTGTCTGCCTGGACGGACGGAGAGGTGGAGGGGTCGAAAATGCTGCACTGTATGGAACAATGCATGTTGTCTGTTCTATAGATTACAGTTTTTGATGAGAGAGAGGTGGAATAGGAACACTGTATAAACAAAGTGGGCATGCACAGTGGATAGTTAGAGCGAACAGTACATGCACGTACACACACACACAGCCTCCCCCGCACATTAACAGCACAGTGACTGCAAAATGAGGCCAGTCTAGCAGAGACGGTGTGGTGAGCCGGTGTGTGTGCGCTCCCTGTCAGGTGCAGCGATCTCAAGTGACGCGAAAGGTCCTGAGGAACATGCTTAATTTATAGAATTATTAAGTCCAAATAATGACATGTTTTATTCATCAGTAGACAGTGTGTGGGGAAGGAAGACACTGTGGAGGGGGGAGGGTGTCTTGGGCCCACTGGCGTCAGCATCAAGAACTGGGTCAAGCCCATTGTCTCATGTAGTTTGAGGAGCACAGTGACAGGTCTAGGAGTACTTGGGGAAATAAAGCCATTCAGAGATACAACTGCTATATCAGAGACTATTTAGATTCACACACAGTATGACAGTCACGACTAGGGTATAACTTCTGTACATTGTGTGGGTAGGCTGAGAAATTGGCTGATTGGATGTGATTTGTATATGTTGAAGTAAAGGTTGTATAACTATGTCCTAGAAATGCTATTTTGACGTCTGTCACTTTCATGCATCTAGACCCGATGCCCTGTCAGTCTGTGGTTGTCTGATTAAGATGTGTTTTGAAGGACACAAGGGGTTTGGTTAAAAAAAAAAAAAAAACGTATTTTGATGTAATGAAACAAACAAATGATTTTACAAAGACCTATACGTAATGAAAATAAATTAATCCAATAGAGTTTTGCAAACATTTTGTTTATTTCAATATTGCTGAAAATATTGAATCAGTCACAAATCCTCAAGCAAATCTAATATGGCAATGGAGAGTTCAGAAAATGCGTTTAGTTTAATATTGTCAAACAAATATTGAACCCGTCACAAATTCTTACAAATCTAATATCACACAAGTTTAATATGCACACAAGTGTTTGTTACCACCCCTGACTTTGTGCCAGTGTTCCACTTTAAACCTTGTTTATTTACTGGGGGTTTGTAGCATTTCTTCCCCCAGGGTAAAGGCTAGGTGACAGATCCCACATTAACTGTTCGCCTCTCCTTTAAAAAAAGGCACAAAAACGTCACAATGGTGTGGGTTGGCAGGAAGATTTTTTTTAATTACAAAGATCACATTGTCAACCCCTTTGATCAAGTGTGTTTGGATGTTGGTGTTTGGGGAGGGGGGAGGGTCCACGGTGATGTGAAACTGTCCTTCTGGGTTTGAAATGAAGAGAGAGGAGGAGAGAAGAGTACATACACATCATGCAGGGAGAGTGGGCTGTTTATTTACCGTGCAAGCCTCCCACCTCCAGGCCTTCCAGGGGAGCTCATCCCCAATCTTGTCCCGAAGCCCCATTGCTCCCCCTCAGGCACCCAGCATCAACGTGGGCCCAGGCTCCATCTTCAGCCATCCAGGGAAGAGGCAGAAGTAAAAAGCCTCCCATAGCCCTCAGCCATTTTCTCTCCCCCATCTGGGTCTGAGAATGGGGAAACTGCACGATGTTTCTTCCTTGGCATCAAGGCAAATAAAGAGTCTTCTAATGCCAGAGAAGTGCTTATTAAATCCCAGGCAGCCTATCAATTGCAGCTCTGCAGCCAGTCAAAATAAAAATAGTTTGTTAGTGGTTATTCACATTGCCTCCATCTCATTTCACATGCTTTTTAAACCTCCTCCGATGAAATTATTAATGGCTGTAGCTAAAACAAGAGATGACAGCAAAGCAGAGAAATAAGTCTGGGAAAGAGAGAGCAAGTGATAAAAGCAGAGACAGGGTGAGAGAAGGTGAGTGGGGGTACGGCTGCTGTGAGCAGATTGAGGGGGCGCGTGCTGTCGAGGTGCCCGTGTCCCTTGTCTTCCTGTTCCTGGCGTTTGCCGCCTGTCAGAGAAAACAGCCCAGCCATGGAGACAGCTGAGCTCCGGAGGCTGTGGGGGCGAGAGCAGCACTCCTGTTCCCGCTTCCGTACCCAGCCTCGGCCCGCATCCTAGAAGTGCCTCAGGGCTGTGGAGGGGGCCCAGCCATGCCTAGTGTAGGAGGGGGCCTAGTTAGCATTCAGGGAATATATCTTCCAGACAGTGCCGCAGTAGCATGAGAACACGACAGCTTGGCATTGGCAGGCTTCTGTTAGCGGTTAGCGTAACTTTTTTAACTCAGATTTAGTAGGTATCTGAGTACTCTTTCGGTCTCTCTCGTGTCTCCTTTTCAAAGGAAGACTGCTAGTAGTTTCACTATCCTTAGGCTTTCCTCTAAGCCAGGCTACTCTTTGTAGGCCTCTGACCTCCTTAAACCCCACCCCCTGCCCCCAGACCCAGTACCCCCTGCCCTTCCTGCCATCACGGCCTTGTTTACGAGCCCCTCTCCGCGAGGACAGGTTAATGGAGGCCCTGGCTCGGCTCAGGCCTGTCTGGTTTCTATTGACTCCCCAATAAGGCATTTCCTCTCCTTCCTGCTGGCCAGAGAAGCCTCCCCTTTCCCCTTCCCCAAAAACCAGTCCAGCTTGTCTCTGTTTCAGCCGTACAATTAATGGAGAGCCACAGCAGCTCTCTGCAACTCTGCACACAAGGTTACCCTGTAAATCAGCTGCTCAAGGACAACATAACAACCCCCAAAACACTGGGTGACAGGCACTGTGATCTTTTTACTAGGGACGAATGAAAGGCAGGAACTGGGGGAATGGGCCTGGATCCCATTGCTAGGGGCTTAAGGTGTTTTAAATCACCTTGATTTCTGTCCACTAAAGGAGGCAGGCAAAGGCACACTCCCACCGACCCAGTGAGGGCAGAGACCTCCTATCCGGTAAACAATGTCCGCTACTCCCTCTGTCTCCCAGGGAGGAAAGGGAAGCAGCGTGTCCTTGGGGCTTCAACTTTGACCCCTGCCTCATGAAATGTGGGCTCCAGATCTATGGGTCTGGGTCTGGGGCATGGTCTTGTTTGAACAGGATGGAGTCCCTAATGGCTGTGTGTGTGTCCGTGTGTGCGTGTGTGACTGTGTGTTTAAAGTGTCATGACTGAGAGGGGATGTCGGGGTGAGAGGGTGAGGTGGGTAAGGTTGCATGTGCTGAGGGCAGATTGTTGCTGATATAACTGATATGAGGTTTACTTTGTAACACATGAGACGTGATGATCAATCAACAATGCACAATGCACTACGTAATAGAGCTGCAATAATATCCATTCATGTAAGAAGATTTATTGATTAAAATTGCTTTGTCAAATTGAACTGTGACATTTTGTGAAGCGTTACTGGGGCATCTTGTTTTCAGGCAGACAACTGTTAGTCAATGGAGCATGTCTATAGACGAGCTTCACTGATCCAGAGTATATTACCTCCAAAACATCGTAAATTAACTTTTGTTCATTGCTCATTTCGGTCAGTGGTAGTAATCACTTCTCAGTGACATAATGGTGCGCTTTGACATTATTACAATAACATGACAAAGCAGAGGATGAGGAATCCACTAGAATAAACATCTGAGGCTTTGAGGGGAATCGCACTTTAAAACAGAGCCACATTCTGAAACTGGAATAAATTCACTGGTATTAACAAACACAGAATGTGATGTTTAATAGGGTTTTCATTAAGCAAATGGTTTCCATGAAGAATAAAAATCACTGCATAGTTAAGACATTGGACTTACTGCAGAATTTTAATTTGGCACCACTAAATGTGTTCCAAATCCTTGTGATGACAGCTTTAGTGCGTGAAAATATGCTTCCACACCATCTAAAAACCAACGTTTGTAAGAATAGTTGTATTGGGTGTCGCTGATTTAACCCAACCTCTCTGATTCAGGGGGGTTGGGTTAAATGTGGAAGACACATTTCAGGTGAATGCATTCAGTTGTACAAATTGACTAGTATCTGCCCTTTCCCTTTTTTGGGGGGCTGTCTGGCGTTCCCCTAAATGAGATCCATGTGTTTAAATTTTCTGTTGTTTTTACATTTCAAATGATTGATTAAAAGCCAGGCTGCCTATCGAGTCTCTCGCCGTTGTCAAGCACCTCCAGCGTGCGGACGGCCGCAAGTGACGTAACCTAGCAACCGCAGAGAAGCTGTGAGAGAGGGAGCCCACGAGAAAGCCAGGGAGAGAGAGGAGAGCTCCGCCCCCCCCACCTCCCACCCACAAAAAAAAAAAAAGAATTCTTGCTTATTCATGCTTTTGTGTTTGGCCAGCTATTTTAAGCTGCAGAACATTTCTCCCTGCTTCTCCGGCACCCAAGGACTCATTTATTTTTAGAGTTCTTATAATGCAGGGCTGCTTTTTCATTCTAGTCTTTTCTCTGGGTGAACACTGCTTAACCCTAAACTATTTAAGAGCTGTTGTGCTGCCTGAATCTGTTCCACAGAACCAACCGCATGGGATGATGACTTTGTGGGGAGAAGGAAGGAGGGAGGGGGGAAGAGGGGGGAAGAAGGGAGAAGAGAGGAGAGGTATAGGATGAAGGAGGGAGTGTTATCTGTCTGTTTTGGCTGAATGTATGCTTTTTGTTAGAATTTTGATGTCTAATGCATGACGTTGTGTCTGTTTTTAGAATATGGTAGTTTTTGGGCCATCGGGAGTAGTAGAGCACAATGGCTGCCGGTTCTTGAATGTTTACATAGCATTTTATACACACTGTCATTTTTTTGCATTTGTCTTATTCGTGTCTTTGTAGTTGCTAGGTGCAGATGTATAGATAGGCCCAAGCCTTAAAAATACAATTGATGTTCCAGACAACTAACCCAATTATTTCCCTCCCTTTCCCCCTGTTTTTCTTTCTGTCTTTTCAGTCTCCTAATCCCTGGTTTTGCATAGTCAAACCTGGAATACTTTACATACGCACAATTTACTTCAATTGGGAGTGTTTACCGGCCCTGTCTGAAGGGTGGTTGGTCTGTCTCCGTCTGGCTGTGACAAGATACGGCTGGGAAAATGAGAAAATCGTATGAGGGCTTTTAAACGCCCTAGTGTCAATGTGATATTAAACGCCCTAGTGTCAATGTGATATTAAACGCCCTAGTGTCAATGTGATATTAAACGCCCTAGTGTCAATGTGATATTAAACGCCCTAGTGTCAATGTGATATTAAACGCCCTAGTGTCAATGTGATATTAAACGCCCTAGTGTCAATGTGATATTAAACGCCCTAGTGTCAATGTGATATTAAACGGCCTAGTGTCAATGTGATATTAAACGGCCTAGTGTCAATGTGATATTAAACGGCCTAGTGTCAATGTGATATTAAACGCCCTAGTGTCAATGTGATATTAAACGGCCTAGTGTCAATGTGATATTAAACGCCCTAGTGTCAATGTGATATTAAACGCCCTAGTGTCAATGTGATATTAAACGCCCTAGTGTCAATGTGATATTAAACGCCCTAGTGTCAATGTGATATTAAACGCCCTAGTGTCAATGTGATATTAAACGCCCTAGTGTCAAAGTGATATTAAACGCCCTAGTGTCAATGTGATATTAAACGGCCTAGTGTCAATGTGATATTAAACGCCCTAGTGTCAATGTGATATTAAACGCCCTAGTGTCAATGTGATATTAAACGCCCTAGTGTCAATGTGATATTAAACGCCCTAGTGTCAATGTGATATTAAACGCCCTAGTGTCAAAGTGATATTAAACGCCCTAGTGTCAATGTGATATTAAACGCCCTAGTGTCAAAGTGATATTAAACGCCCTAGTGTCAATGTGATATTAAACGGCCTAGTGTCAAAGTGATATTAAACGCCCTAGTGTCAATGTGATATTAAACGCCCTAGTGTCAATGTGATATTAAACGCCCTAGTGTCAATGTGATATTAAACGCCCTAGTGTCAATGTGATATTAAACGCCCTAGTGTCAATGTGATATTTTCTGTCATTGGGTAGGAAAGGTCAGAGCCGAGCCACGGTGGAATGGGGAATAAATAGGAGAGCGCAGTGCACTGCTCACAGAGGGCTGGGCTCCAAATGAACTGCCAATCTCTTCCCCTCACACTTCCCTGTTAATTCTCATTAAAGACCATCAGTATCGAACCCCCACTAGCCACAGGCAGATGCTCTGTCTACACACTCAAACCCCATACACTACCCTACGTATTTATTTGGACAGTGAAGCTAAAATGTTTAATTTGACTCTATACTCTTTATTTAAGGGTATTTTCATACATATACTGTATGTTTAGAAATGAAAGCACTGTGTATCTAGTCCCCTGATTTGAAGGTGTCCATAAGTATTTGGACAAATTCACTTATAATGTTGAATATTTGGTCCCATATTCCTAGCACGCAATGACTACATCCAGCTTGTGACTCACTTATCTTATCACTATTCATGACTATCCGTAATCTATGGAGGTCCGTCCCTTAGACATTGTTGGGGAACCCATCCTCCCCTCTCTCCCCCAGGCAGTAGAGCGGTTCTCTACCCTGGTGTTGGCTCACTAGAAGATTCCTCCGTCGTCCAGTACTTCAGCTCAGCTAATACATGACAGGCCAGGAAGAAGATGATGATAAATGTAGAGAAGAAAAAGCAATTACTGAAGCAGTTAGGCACAGTGAGTACTCTCTGCAGGCAGTCAGTCAGTACAAACACACTGGAGTTGGGGATGCATCTATTACTGAACAAAAATATAAACGCAACATGTAAAGTGTTGGTCCCATGTTTCGTGAGCTGAAATAAAAGATCCCGGAAATGTTCCATATGTACAAAAAGCTTATTTCTCTCAAATGTTGTGCATAAATTAGTTTACATTCCTGTTATCGAGCATTTCTCCATTGTCAAGATAATCCATCCACCTGACAAGTGGGGCATATCAAGAAGCTGATTAAACGCGCATTATCATTACACAGGTGCACCTTGTGCTGGGGACAACAAAAGGCCACTAAAATGTGCAGTTTTGTCACACAACACAATGCCACAGATGTCTCAAGTTTTGAAAGTGTGCAATTGGCATGTTGACTGCAGGAATGTCCAGAGCTGTTGCCAATTTTATGTTAATTTCTCTACCATAAGCAGTCTCCAACGTCGTTTTAGAGAATTTGGCAGTACGTCCAACCGGCCTCACAACAGCAGACTACGTGTAACCACGTCAGCCCAGGATCTCCACATCTGGCTTGTTCAGCTGCGGGATCGCCTGAGACCAGCCACCCGGACAGCTGATGAAACTGAGGATTTTTTCTGACTAATAAAAAAAAACAAATTCTGATTGGCTGGGCTGGCTTCCCATTGGTGGGCCTATATCCTCCCAGGCCCACCCATGGCTGCGGCCCTGCCCAGTCATGTGAAATCCATAGATTAGGGCCTAATGAATTTAAAATCAAATCAAATTGTATTGATCACACACACGTGGTTAGCAGATGTTATTGCAGGGTGTAGCGAAATGCTTGTGCTTCTAGCTTTGACAGTGCAGTAATATCAAACAAGTAATATTTCACAACTTATACCCAAATACACATAAATATAACTAAGGAATGGATTGAGAATATATACATATGTTAGGGCAGCATTGGACCAAGATACAGTGGCATAGTATAGTGTACAGTATATACATAAGAGATTATGGATAACAATCTCACAATTATTTCAATTGACTGATTTCCTATGAACTTCAACTCCGTAAAATCGTTGAAATCGTTTCATGTTGCGTTTATATTTTTGTTATTCCAATGGGGTTTGGCTGAATGATACTAGATGATACTAGCCTCATAGAACTATGAGTCAAGCACATAAAGGAAGCCAAAAATTAACGCAGAGTAATGTGATGTATGTACGTTACCATGTTCTTGTTTTTGTGTGGCTCCAATTGCACACCTGTCAATCCTGAAGAGACAGACACATAGTCAGAGAATTAGGTAAGCTTGTTGATTGACAGATAGATTGAGGTTGTCATAGGTACAGCTGAAGCCTTTCTTTCTCCTAAAGGAATATGTAAAACACTGCATGAAGGTATGACTGGTATTTGCCTTGGACAAACAAGGTCGATAGAAACTCAGTCTCTGCTACACACACACAGACACACACATGCACACTTGCTAAGGAGAAAATAAGACAGCTCCAACCGGCGGCCTGTGTGTGTTTGTGTGGGTGGAGAGAGTGCAGGTCAGACCCACACAGTCCTCATTCAGGCTTACAGTGTGCAGAGCACGCTAACTACAGCAGGACCTGAATGTCAGCAAGAACAAATCACACTCCTACCTGACACACACACACCTACAGTACACACTCCTACACATACACACAGGCAGGCATACACACACCTCCCAAAACCACAACCACAACCTCTACCCTTCACAATACCGCCCCATCTCATTCCACCAGAAGAAGGACCGTTCTTCTGTCCAAAACATCCCTCTTCTAGCAGCTCACAGTCTAAGAAAAGACATTGCACATAAAGGACATATTTGTCACATTGCTTTGTTGTCACACCCTGATCTGTTTCACCTGTCTGTGTGCTTGTCTCCACCCCCCTCCAGATGTCACCCATCTTCCTCATTATCCCCTGGGTACTTTAACCTATGTTCTATGTTTGGCTGCTGCCAGTTCGTTTTGCTTGTTGAAGCCTACCAGCATTTTACCCCTTTGCTCCTGCCTTACTATTTTTACTATCTCCTAGATTTTCCCGGTTTTGATCCCTCCTGCCTGCCCTGACCCCGAGCCTGCCTGCCATTTTGTACCTTTGCCCTACTACTCTGGATTACCGAACTCTGCTTGCCCCTGACCTGTCTTTGGCCTACCCCTGTTGTGATAATAAACATTTAATGTTCCGACGTTGTCTGCGCCTGGGTCTTACCTTCGAACGTGATATTTGTGTTTTGAAATACTCCCTTTGCAGTCTCCTTTACAGTACTGTTCAGTCTCCAATGTGTTTCCATGTCAGTCAAAGTCAGTTAGAGTTCATCCATAAAACATAGCATGTAAATGAATGGTAAAGACTACCAAACAACAGATTGTTCCTGGCAAAATAATGATGTACGTATAACTCTGACAGTGTGTCCTCCCACAAATTACATGTTAGTCCATGTTCCTTAATTGTAGGTTACCTTGTCACTCCACAGAGTAAATGTTTGATTACAGGCCTGTTTTGATATCCATGTGTTTCGCCCAGATATACAAACACATCCATTGTGTTCCCTCAAATCTTTCTTCCTGACTCCCGTAGCCTTTGAAACCCGTTCTGCGAGGCTGGCCAGGATGTTACAAACAAGGTGCCTTTGGGAGATGATTAGTAGTAAACCCGGAGAGAGTGTGTGTGTGTGTGTGTGTGTGTGTGTGTATGCTTGTGTGGTTTACTATAAACTGTACCAAAATGCTTGCAGAGCATAAAGGGCCTAAACCCTTTCCATTCGTATGCAAAAGTTTGGGCACCCCTGACAATTTCCATGATTTTCATTTATAAATAATTGGGTGTTTGGATCAGCAATTTCATTTTGATCTATCAAATAACTGATGGACACAGTAATATTTCAGTAGTGAAATTAGGTTTATTGGATTAACAGAAAATGTGCAATATGCATCCAAACGAGGGTGGGCGGGCAGGTGGGTATGCAGGTTGGCGGGCAGGCGAACGGGTCGGTGGGCAGGTGGGTGGGCAGGTGGGTATCTGAGACAGACACAGAGAGAATTATATAGTATTTGTCTTTCATTCTGTGTATGTTTTTCTGTGTGAGTGCATGTGAGAAAGAAAGAGATTGTCGATCAGTTCATGTGCATATAGTGTGTGAGGTAACACGTTTATGGGTGAGTGTAGGTAGTGTGTGTGTCGACTGTAGGGGTGTGTGTGTGTGTGTGTGTGTGTGTGTGTGTGTGTGTGTGTGTGTGTGTGTGTTAAGGTATATGTATCTACCGTGCAGTGTGTGTGTGTGTGTGTGTTGAGGGGTAGCTCCCTGGTCAAGGCGTACCTCACTGAACGTGTGGACTATGATCTCAGCCAGCGTCTGCCGAGGCAGGAGCAGTGCATCACACAGAGGCAGAATGTCACACGACACCAGGGGAACAGAGGAAAGAATGGAGGGAAGGCCAGGGACAACTGTACTGCCACCTACTGTTGGCTCCTCTCATATCAACGATGTTCCAATCTTTGCATTATCTTATAGATTATCTCCATGTAAGTCAAATGACTGTTCCTGTTAGTCTTGCTCTCTAACGCTTTCCATCCTGTCACTTGTATCAGGGCTGGCATATAACATTGTGGGACAGACTGGGAGCCTGCTCAGTTCTGTCTACACTACTGTATGTAGGACAGCCTCAGGGCCGATACTCTCAGCACCGTCCCTCAGCTCTCTCTCTCTCATACGGACCCCTTCAAGCTGTCTTAATGCTTTGTTGCTGCTATGACACGAAAGACACGCATAAACCTGACCTCTTAATCTGACGAGATATGAGACAGTTTTCTCACCAGATAGTGATTTTTGTAGTGTAAACTAGTATTGTTTGAGTTCTGATGAGAATAGGTCACACAGCTTTCCTGGAATTACATCTCTCTCTCTCTCTCTCTCTCTCTCTCTCTCTCTCTCTCTCTCTCTCTCTCTCTCTCTCTCTCTCTCTCTCTCTCTCTCTCTCTCTCTCTCTCTGTGTCTCTCTCTGTGTCTCTCTCTCTCTGTGTCTCTCTCTCTCTGTGTCTCTCTCTCTCTGTGTCTGTCTGTCTGTGTGTGTGTGACGTTCTGTGCATGAAGTAACAATGGCAAGGTCATAGCCTGAGGGGAATTTTAAACATAGTCTTGTGGCCTCAACATAACAGCATGTCGTATGGTGGGGAGTGTGGGTGGTAGACATTCTGGCACAGTTATGTAATGTAAACATCAGCTAGGCTACATACCAAAAACAGTAATTAGCTAGAAATGTACTGTACCTTTATAGACAATGAGTTAAAACACTTAATTCCTGTCTTGCTTATGCAAACGATTGCAAAGAAAATGCAAATATGTTCGTTGTGGGTTTTAACGCACTGAGTATCCAAATGCAAATTATATAGTAATGCATCCTGTCTGTCTTTCTCTCTCTACTTTTCCTCCCCTCTCTTTCTCTTCAACCTTTCTCTCTACCCCTCCCTACCTTTTCTCTCTCTTGCACTCAGCTGCTCTAGTATCCGTGGCAGGTGATGTGATGGACTGTCGGTGCTCCCTCCATGCCCACTGGCACTGCTGTTAGGCCCAGTGTTAGTCAGACAGAGAAGCCGGCCTAATGCATCAAGCTGTCTGAATGGAAATCTCCTCTCTGATAGCTTGTTCTTTGAAAGATGTGTTCCTCTGCGAAGGCGTAAGTTCATATGAAGTTCGAGAGAGAGAGAGAGAGAGAGAGAGAGAGAGAGAGAGAGAGAGAGAGAGAGAGAGAGAGAGGTGTAATTCCAGGAAAGCTGTGTGACCTTTAGTTTACACTACAAAATCACTATCTGGTGAGAAAACAGTCTCATATCTCTTCAGGTTTATGCTTAGCTTCCGTGTCACAGCAGCAACAAAGCATTAAGACAGCTTGAAGGAGTCCGTATGATTGAGCTGCACTATGTGACCCCTCCTCACCGCCTCCACTGCTCATCCACACAGATCTAAATGATATTGACAGTGGAATACATTTTCCGCATGAAATCCTGTCATTTGGAGCATGTTCGCCCCACCCCCCCACCTCTCCTACTCACTGAAGTGCTAAATAATTACATTACTTTCCATTGCTAATTTGACTGAGCGCAATAATCTAGTCCCACAACCTCATTTAATTTCCCTTGATTTTAATATTAGTATTGGCCAATTAAATTGGACGATAGGTTGTGACCAATGATCCCATAGGCACAGCTTCTGTTGTCCTAATTTTGAAAGGTTGTATTCTGTTAGGAGTGAGTTTGTGATTTTACCCTCGCACCATTAGGAGTTTGTGGGTGGCAGAAATGTCCCCAAAATGGACTGTTTCACTATGGTCATTTTTAATGGAGCACTAATCAAGTTCAATGCATGTCCAAGTCCTGCTGTGTTGTTTCTTCACAGTCTAGTGTACGCTGACCACTACAGACATAGGCGTCATTCTGGATGTTTGGTGTCTTTGTTGTCTGGTCAGTGTCAGTAGTTACTGAGTCAAGGAGTCTGTGCCTCTGTGGTGGTGTTGGCTATACACTATTATGTCAGTAAAAGTGAGTCTGACTGGTATTTCCAGTGCGAGAGCAGGGTGTTTCTTCCCCCTGGTAATTCAATTACTTTGTGTCAGACTTCTTGGACAACGTGACTTCTTCTCTTTGTTCTCTTTGACAGGTTAATGAGGAGTTACATCACCTCTGGAGAAGAGAAGAGCCTCTCTCTCTTTATCAACATCACCTCTGGAGAAGAGAAGAGCCTCTCTCTCTTAATGAACATCACCTCTGGAGAAGAGAAGAGCCTCTCTCTCTTTATCAACATCACCTCTGGAGAAGAGAAGAGCCTCTCTCTCTTTATCAACATCACCTCTGGAGAAAAGCCTCTCTCTCTTAATGAACATCACCTCTGGAGAAGAGAAGAACCTCTCTTGCTTTATAAATCTACTGTAGGCTTACTGCTTCAATCAAAACAACACACTGCTAGATAAGTGTAACCTTGACAAATTTGTGTTTAACGATTCAGGAAACTTAGAACCTCAAGTTATGTAGAAATAAAAGCGCTTATCCATTGTGTTATTGTTGCTAAGATCCATTGGTGCGCTATGCAATTTAATCTCAAGAGATTTGTGGTGGAGTGAGAAACATGAGGTCTGGCATGGACAAAGGTCGTTTGCTGCAGGGTTAAGGCAACCTCGGCTAAGTACCATTCAAGCTTCCTCTGGCAGAAAAGCCCTTTAATCCCGACACAGACAAACGGCATGCTGCTGACAGAGCAAGGGGTCACACTGAACGATGAATGCTGATAATGATGAGCCAGTCCTTCTTACTTCCTCTTCCCACGTGTACACACACACACGCACACACACACACACACATACACACACACGCACTTGCGCACACTCACACTCACAAAAACACATATGTAAACATATTCTGGCTCCTCCACATAGTACATAAACAGACATAATTATGTGTACGGGAAGCCAAAACGTCCTTTTCCTAGGGAGTCACATTTCTTGCCCTCTTCCATACAACTCTCCCACCCCCCATGCATTGCATCTCACCGTCATCATTGCCCCTTAAACCAAAGCTCAAGGCAGTCTTACCCAAACGTCTCTCCCTCCCTCTCCCTCCCTTCCCTCTCCTTTGTCACCCTCCTTGGCAGCTGTGTCAATACACACATGGCCCTGGCCTTAAACAAACCCTGGCCGGAGCTATTGTACATGCTCACCTTGTAGAACTAACTACAGGAAGTCTGGACTGACAACACTATAAATGGCTGCAGTTAGCCCCCAGAACTACATAGATTTTTACAATGTTGAGATTGCGCTGGCAAATTACGCCTTTGCCATAGCATACATTTCACGATTAATTGTTGCCTGTGAGGCCCAGCTGTGCAAATTAAAGTTATCTGAAAAGGGCTATGGTGGTGTGGGTTGTCATATCATGAGGGTCCTCTCTGTTTGAATAGACTGGGATGCTGACTGGGAGGGCCTGGACAGCTGTCCTCCATATCTCAATCCAGAATTGACAAACTTGGTTCCTGTCCAAAAGAAACGGGAGCTCCCTTGATTTGACAGATCTTCAGAAAACCACATCAGACTCGTCTACTTATTTGGGTTTATTTTTGGTAAAAGGAAAATGCAGCTTGTGGGTCTGAATGACATTTGTGTATTTTTCATTTCCTGTTTTCTTTTTAACCGTTTTCTTTTGAACTGTTTCTTAACACACTCATTTCCTTTTCATCCAATGGGCCTTTATTGCTAACATAAATTGCTAGTGCAGGCTTTTGCACCAGGATCAGACCTCTGGTCAAGGAGTTTAGCTGGATATTATTCTAACTGCTGGACATTATTTATCTTTCATTGGGACATTTCCCTGTCTCTCATTTCCCCTTTTGTATGATTTTTTTCACCAGTCCGTTGTTTTGTGTCATAACAAACTCCGGTGGCCTAACCTATACCCCTCCTCTATTTTCACACTCTGCTTGGAGTGTGACTTTGTGTTTGTCTTTCCACTCCGTAGTGATTCTCTGCCTGATTTTCAGAGGAGCAGCGATGCACAAAGCCTTGTAAGTTTCTCTCGCTCTCCTGGTCATGGGGGGGTTAGGCTATTTTATTTCGGAAGGCATGTCTATCTGGGTCGTTTGACGTCAGTGGCTTAGAGGGTGACTGGGAGCTGAGGTAGGTCTGTGCGTCTGTGGGCCCATTACGGCTCCCCCTGTTCTGCTGTGTAGTGTAGGTGAGTCATGTCTGCCATCCCCTTTATGGGACCAGCGCCACAGTGGAGCTGAAACCGGAGAGCCATGTGCTGACAGCCGCCTGCTACCCCTGACTCTCCAGAATATTAATGGTAGCTGCAGGCGCTGCCAGCTCTCTGTTTCCACCACTCTGCCTGATAGCATGTCAAGGTTCTGCGAGTTTGCGAGCTCCTCCTGGACCCGCCGCAGGCTTGGCTCAGGGTCATGCCGGGATCACAGCATCACGCAGCCTGGTGAGTAATGGGCCTGGCTGGGTCTAGGGACACACGCACACATGCACGTAGGCAGCACTTATGCACGTACGCATGCACTGAGGCACACTTGGTGTTTACTCTCAGGCTCCATGAAAAATGTCCCCTCTTTCCCTCCTTCCCTTCTGTGTTGACGCACAGGTAAGGAAAAATACATCCTTACCACCCAACTGGATGACAGTTCATCCCTCTCTCTCTCTCTCTCGTACACATGCGCACACACAAGTGTACACACGCGCACACACAAGCGTACACACACACACACACTGTTCAGGGCTCTGTCTGTTCCTCTCACTCACACACACACACACACACACACAGAGAGAGAGAGTCTCTCTCTCTCGCACACATGCACACACAAGCGTACACACACACACTGTTCAGGGCTCTGTCTGTCCCTCTCTGCCCTGTGTCTCAGCAGTAAGAGAGAATGGGAAAGCACTTGGGTAGAGGTACTGCCAGTTGCGGTACAGGAGAATAATGCAGGCAGGCCAGGTCTGGACAGTGGCCACAAAAGCTCCAGAGTACGACCTGCTCTCAGGGAAAATGCCATAGCTACCAAAGACAACCTGCGACCCATCTAAACAGCCTGCAGGCAGAGGAAAGCCTTAGAATCACACAGGAGTCTCTGAGGCTAGAAGGCAGTGGGAGCAGACATGACGTACCCTCTAGCTACATAATGACTTGTCCACACTTCAAAATAGTAAAGATAATAATTTGCTCTTCAGGTTATTTCATGCCCCTCAGGTTCACACCCAGCCCAACATGTGGTTGGGGCAATTTCCTGGAGTCTCTGACCTTTCTGTCTCTCTGCCGGAGATGAAGACCTGTGAGGCCCAGCTGCTGACACATCAGCCCCCCCAACCCCCCCCCCCCCCACACACACACACACCCCCCCACACACACACACACACACAAACACACACACACACACACACAGAGAGAGAGAGAGAAGGGCTGAACAATGCTCTTGAGCGGTGAATGTTGACTAAAACCTTGGTGAATGCAGAACTAGGGTACTGTCCCCCGGTTGCCAAACACAGGAAGCTGCCCTTTTGTATTGGGATTTTTAACACAGAGACAAAATGCTGACCACACACCACAGACCCCTACATACAGTGCAAGCACTTTTACTGGTGACCTTCTCATTGGTTGGTTGGCTCTCTGATACTGAAGTTAAAAAAAAGATACACTTCTGTTTTAAGAGCTTCTTGTGTGTTGACTGTTTGCTTTGTCCAGGTGTTCTCGACAGAGGTCATCTTTTCAACTCTGCAGAGCGATAAACCATGACTGGGCAAAGAGAAAGAGGCCTCAGAACTGTCTCCGTCTTACTTGCAGATGTCAACAAAACTCCACTTCCCATGTCTTTGTATACGTTGGCTGTTTTTCTCGCTCTACAGGTTACTTACTCCAATTTATTTAACCCCTTAATGTCGATGTCTGCGCCCCCTCTGGCATCTAATTAGTATAATAAAAAAATCAGTTTAAGCTAGAGATCAGTTTTGCATTGGATGCGTCTCCATCCACCACATCCGCCTATGTAACACTTCAGAATTTGCGGTGAAAGGTGACAGAGCTAGAGCAGTGTTTGTCAGCGAGTGAGACATCCCGAAAATTGGTCTTCTCACAAAATTGTCTGTAGCATCCGAATGGTTTGGCCTACAAAACTATTATGAGACTCTCACGTGTTCTCCGTTTTGCTCTACGACCCCCCACAAGCATCTTGGGACTCTTCTGAAGTCGGTACAGCCGATCTGCCAACTTCTGTCTGTAGCGTCCGAACAGTTTGCACTACTACTCTGTGTAAAGGTTAGATTCTCACGAACACGTTCAGTTGTTTTGCTCTAGGGCACCCACAGGCCTCACAAGACTTGTCTGAAGGTCCCTCGGTACCAGTAGAAACAATGGAAGTATACTGTATATGGAGATAGTTTAGCGCCAAAAATAAGGGGTTAAATACATGTACAAAAAAATTATTATAATAATAATAATCCTGATCTTTCTTATACACTACATGATCAAAAGTATGTGGACACTGCTCGTCGAACATCTCATTCCAAAATCATGAGCATTAATCTGGACTTGGTCCGCCCTTTGCTGCTATAACAGCCTCCACTCTTCTGGGAAGGCTTTCCACTAGATGTTGGAAAACTGCTGCGGGTGGTCCTTTCTTTAGGAATGTAGTGAAGGTAAAGTTGCCTAAAATATAAATAGTAAAGTACAGATAACCCCAAAAATTACTTAAGTTTTACTTTATTTTACATAAGTACTTTACACCACTGTTAGGTTGTTCCATTACTACTACATTCTACATATTACAATCATATACCACAATCAGCATCCCGAAGCTAGTCCAGATTTCTCATTTGTAGATACTCTACAGATGGCCATTCTATAAACAAACTGTTGATAAGTAACTGCTTGCTAACGATCCGGTTGAAGTTAGGTTTAGAATAAGGGTTAGGGCAAGGGTTAAGTTTGGGTTATGGCTAGGTTTAGGGTAAGGGTAAGGGTTACGTTTAGGGTTAGGATAAGCATTATGGGCTCCCGAGTGGCACAGCAGTCTAAGGCACTGTATCTCGGTGCTACAGGCGTCACTACAGACACCTTGGTTAGAATCCAGGCTGTATCACAACCGGCTGTGATTGGGAGTCCCATAGGGCGGCGCACAATTGTCCCAGCGTCGTCCGGGTTTGTCCGGTGTAGGTCGTCATTGTTAATAAGAATTTGTTCATAACTGACTTGCCTAGTTAAATAAAGGTAAAAAATAATAATAATTAAGGTTAACGTTAGTAGATAGTTTGTTGAAATGTTACTGATAGCCAAATAAAGTGTTACCATTGTTTCATATTGTGATCCAGTTGTGTTGGATGGCACTTTTTTTGTGTGCAGTACACGATTTTGTATACAGTGCGCTTCAATCACAGATAAAGACAGTAGGTTACTTAAGACAGAAATTATAAGAGGGAGGTTGGTCGGGGAGGATGGGTTGGCGTAAAATGCAAATGCCTAGCAACCCAAAGATTGTATGTTGAAATCTCATCAAGGATAACATTAGCATTTTTGCTAATTAGCTACTTTTCAACTACTTACTACTTTTTAGAGACTTTGCAACTACTTAGCATGTTAGCTAACCCTTCCCATAACCCTTTAACCTAACTCCTAAACCTAACCCTTTAACTACTTAGCTAGCATTTTAACTAACTGTAACCTTAACCCCTAACCCTAACCTTTACCCCTTGCCTAGCTAACATTAGCCACCTAGCTAGCCTAGCTAACGTTAGCCACAACAAATTGGAATTTGTGTAATGTACACGAATGCGTTATGAAGAAAGAAAATTGTGTAATATACATGAAATGCGTTGTGAAGAAAATTGTAGGTACTTCCCACAGACTCTGTGTCTCCCAAGCCTGGCCCAGGCTGCTGTTCTGTGTCAGGGCTTGGGTCTGTCACACCTCAGCCCTCTCCCTGGTGCTTCTGACATGTCTGGCCTTGCCACGTGCAGGTGGTGCGTCACCACCTTTCTTTCGTTCTTTTGTTCTTTCGTTCTCCCTCCTCTGTCTCCCTCTCAGAAAGTAGACTGCATCTAAAGTTCAGCACTGTTGCTACTGTCCCTAGGAGTGGCCGTCCTGCAAAGAGGACTGCAAGAGCACAGTGCAGAATGCTCAATGAGGTTAAGAAGAATCCTAGAGTGTGAGCTAAAGACTTACAGAAATCTATGGAACATGCTATCATATCTGTTGACGAGTCTACGATACGCAAAACACTAAACAAAAATGGTGCACCACGGAAGAAGCCACTGCTGTCCAAAAAAAACATTGCTGCACGTTTGAAGTTCGCAAAAGAGCACCTGGATGTTCCACAACGCAAAATATTCTGAGGACAGATTAAACTAAAGTTGAGTTGTTTGGAAGGAACACACAACACTATGTGTGGAGAAGAAAAGGCACAGCACAGCACACCAACATCAAAACCTCATCCCAACTGTGAAGTATGGTGGAGGGAGCATAATGGTTTGGAGCTGCTTTGCTGCCTCAGGGCCTGGACAGCTTGCTATTATCAATGGAAAAATGAATTCCCAAGTTTATCAAGACATTTTGCAAGACAATGTAAGGCGATCTGTCCGCCAATTGAAGCTCAACAGAAGTTGGTTGATGCAACAGGGCAACGAGCCAAAACTAAGTAAATCAACAACAGAATTGCTTCAACAGAATAAAATACGACTTCTGGAGTGGCCAAGTTAGAGCCCTGAACTTAACCTGATTGAGATGCTGTGGCATGACCTCAAGAGAGCGGTTCACACCAGACATCCCAAGAATGTTGCTGGTATGAAAAAGTTTTGTAAAGAGGAATGGTCCAAAGTTCCTGCTGACCGTTATACAGGTCTGATCCGCAACTACAGAAAACGTTAGATTGAGGTTATTGCTGCCAAAGGAGGGTCAACCATTTATTAAATCCAAGGGTTCACATACTTTTCCCACCCTGCACTGTGAATGTTTATACGCTGTGTTCAATATAGATAAAACATATAAATGTTTGTGTGTTATTAGTTTAAGCAGACTGTGTTTGTCTATTGTTGTGACTTAGATTAATATCAGATCAAATTTTATGACCAATTTATGCAGAAATCCAGGTAATTCCAAAGGTTTCACATACTTTTTCTTGCCACTGTACCACAAACCCCCAAGGTGCTTATTGCTATTATAAACTGATTACCAAAGTGATTAGACCAGTAATAGACGGTCTGATATACCACGGCTGTCAGCCAATCAGCATTCAGGGCTCGAACCACCCAGTTTATAAGTAGGGATATATATTGTACTGTATATCTGAGCAGGGTTTGTGTCCTGGTAGTGGTACAGCCTGTGTACTGTGTGTTTATACCCTGAGTTTTAAGCAATGGGATTAGTTTGTGTGATTGTTGGCTGCATTGTGCACTGAGAGGATAGGTAGACAAATCCCTTTTTCAGACACCACTACTTATCCTTGTCCCTGTGTTGTCTCTTTCAAACAGAGGCGCCTAGCTCTACACGCATGTAATCTAGGTGACAAGAAAGAGAATTGAATTTGTGTGAAGCGACTGGAAATGGGACAGCGGAGGGGTATAAGGAGGGATAGAAGACTGCGACGAGGAGGCAGGTGAAAGTGATGGCGGATTGGCGTTTGTCTTGGTGGCGAAGGTACCTCATCTTTATAAGTATATTTCAAAGAGGGGTTGCAGCCTTGTAACGTGAGTACAGTGCAGATATGTCTGACATCAGCATGTGAATAATTCATCCTCAACTTCATTGCTGAATTATTGATGTGTAAAGAAAACAGAGAGACAGGCAACTGTCTCTAGCCGGCTCTGCTGCCTGCCTATGGAGGCTAGGCAGACTGATGCTCTGCTGCCTGCCTATGGAGGCTAGGCAGACCGATGCAACGGAGAGGAAAACTACTGTTTTATCATTATTTTCCATACTTATTTCTACTTTTAGAGAAGTTATTCCCAATTATCCACAGACGTGGAGCTATAGGGAACTCACCCAGACTATCCCAAGGGGTATGAGTAGCTACTGTAGTCTAAAAGGTTCCGATGGGCCAGCAGGCCTCAATCAAAGCACCATGAGAAGAGAAAGAGATGGGATGAGATGAGACGAGATGAGGGGAGAGAGAGAGAGAGAGTGTTAGTCAGTGTTAGTCAGACAGAGAAGCCGGCCTAATGCATCAAGCTGTCTGAATGGATAGCTGATAGCTTGTTCTTTGAAAGATGTGTTCCTCTGCGATGTGTTCCTCTGCGAAGGCGTAAGTTCATTTGAAGTTCATTTGAAGTTAGAGAGAGAGAGAGAGAGAGAGAGAGAGAGAGAGAGAGAGAGAGAGAGAGAGAGAGAGAGAGAGAGACTTAAAAGGTCAGTTTGTCCCTGTGCTGAGGGGATTGTTGCCGAGTGGAGCAGAGGGGTACACTACTAAGAGTTAATGGAGCCCTCTCCCTTTGTTTCCCCCGTTATCCCATTTCCACAGCTCTCAGCGTGTGTGTGTGTGTGTCGGCTGCTTTGGGAGGCATGGGGCCCAGACACTTGGAATCATTTAGTGAGAATGTCGAGTGTGGGAGTAAAGGAATGTGCGCCCAGATAAAATAAAGAAAGTGAAAGAAAAACAGAGCGTAGAGGGGAAGCAGAGCTAGAGAGAGACACAAATAGAGAGAGAGAGAGAGACACAGATAGACAGAGAGAGAGAGAGAGAGAGAGAGAGACACAGATAGACAGAGAGAGCTAGGTGGGTGAGGAGAAGTGGATGGATGGAAGGAGGGATGTTGAGGGATGGGCCACCTTGGAGAGAAACATTTGAAGTGCAGGAAGACAGGCGTGGGGTTGAATAAGAGGGGGGGGGGGGGGGGAAGAAAGGACATTGAGAGAGAGAGGGGAGAAAATAGGGAGAGTGAGAGTAGGGGAGAGCAAAAGCAATGAAAAGCAGCGAGTCGAGCAGCCCACTCTTTACCTACTGTTCTCCATTAAGCAGATTTTCAAATGGCTTTTGCAGGTCTCGCTTAGAGGAACATCTATACCTATCACAATGCAGCCTACACACCTCGCTGTGATAGGCAGAGCGATTTTTTTTTTTTGCATGGCTCTCTAACGATGCAAGGAGAGTGAACAGAGAATGGAGATGTCAGATTTTCCCCTCAGGTGTTTTTGGTTTCTCATACCCTCTAGCTGGCCCCCTCTACTTTTCTTCTCCTTTCTTCTCAACCCGGCCCCTGTTCCCTCAGTCCCTGCCAAAGCTAACAGTTCCATGTGAGCATCTCAATGTATCCTTCTCTCGCTCCTCCTCTCCCTCTGTGTAGAACTGCAGTGCAGGGTCTGCTGTCTTTGCTGCCAGAGAATTCTGACGGAATACAAATGACATCCCAGCTTTTCCGAGGGAGTGTGGGCCGCGCTCTGAAGCCCAGAGTGCGTGGGAACGGACACCTGTCCAATTTAGCTGCTGATCCAGACGTGGATGAAATCCTAAGGCTGATATCTCCGAGCTAGAGATGGGAAGTATTCCAACGAGCAGATTTACTTTTGCAGTATTGTCAATAATATGCCACATTTTTTATTATATTTTGGGGTGATCAATTCGGACACATTTTCCAGGAACGATTTGCTTGGCAAAGGTTTAAATGAATAGGTTTTGATGATGTTTTGATCAAATGTGCCTGTCCATGCACAGCTGGCACTGGCCTTGTGACCCAGTTGATGAGCTATGCCACAGTGCTATGCTACCATTGATGGGTATTGACCAGACGATTCCCTAGCCAGCACCCTGCCTGCATGTCAAGATGATTGCCATCCAAATCAATCCACCAGAGTGCACATCTACACAGTTTATTAGGTACACCACCCCGTTCATGAATACCGTTCGCTCCTACAGACAGTGAGTCAATTGGCCATTGCTTGCTATATAAAGCAGGCATACAGACATCGAAGCATTCCGTTACTGTTCGATTTAATGTTAGAATGGGCAAAATGAGTGACCTGAACAACTTTGAGCGTGGTATGATCGTCGGTGCCAGGCGCGCCAGTTTCCTGGGATTTTCACGCATTACAGTGTCTATGGGTTACCAAGAATGGTGCGGCAGTCCTGTGGTTGAAAACAGCTTGTGAGAGAGATTGAAGGAGAATGGCAAGAATCGTGCAAGGTATCAGGTAGGCCACAAACAGGCAAATAACGGCGCAGTACAACAGTGGCATCTCGGGAGCACGCAACTCGTCAGTCCTTTTTTTATTTAACCTTTATTTACCTAGACAAGTCAGTTAAGAACAAATTCTTATTTACAATGACTGCCTACACCGACTCTGGGCCAATTGTGCGCCGCCCTATGGGACTCCCAAACACGGCCGGTTGTGATACAGCCTGGAATCGAACCAGGGTGTCTGTAGTGACACCTCTAGCACTGAGATGCAGAGCCTTAGACCACTGTGCCACTTGGGAGCCCTCGTTAGGTCCCTTGATACCAATTGAGCATTGTTTGAAACGCCACACCTTGTAGAATCCATACCACAAAGAATTCAGGCTGTTTTGCCAGACGTGTCCCCCTGCTTAAGCCAGTACATGTCCAGGCCCGTCTGAAGTTTGCTAGAGAGCATTTGGATGATCCAGAAGAGGATTGGGAGAATGTCATATGGTCAGATGAAACCAAAATATAACTTTTTGGTAAAAACTCAACTCGTCCTGTTTGGAGGAGAAAGAATGCTGAGTTGCATCCAAAGAACACCATACCTACTGTGAAGCATGGGGGTGGAAACATCATGCTTTGGGGCTGTTTTTCTGCAAAGGGACCAGGACGACTGATCCGTGTAAAGGAAAGAATGAATGGGGCCATGTATCGTGAGATTTTGAGTGAAAACCTCCTTCCATCAGCAAGGGCATTGAAGATGAAACGTGGCTGGGTCTTTCAGCATGACAATGATCCCAAACACACTGCCCGGGCAACGAAGGAGTGGCTTCGTAAGAAGCATTTCAAGGTCCTGGAGTGGCCTAGCCAGTCTCCAGATCTCAACCCCATAGAAAATCTTTGGAGGGAGTTGAAAGTCCGTGTTGCCCAGCGACAGTCCCGAAACATCACTGCTCTAGAGGAGATCTGCATGGAGGAATGGGCCAAAATACCAGCAACAGTGTGTGAAAACCTTGTGAAGACTTACAGAAAACGTTTGACCTCTGTCATTGCCAACAAAGGGTATATAACAAAGTATTGAGATAAACTTTTGTTATTGACCAAATACTTATTTTCCACCATAATTTGCAAATCCTACAATGTGATTTTCTGGATTTCTTTTCTCATTTTGTCTCTCATAGTTGAAGTGTACCTATGATGAAAATTACAGGCCTCTCTCATCTTTTTAAGTGGGAGAACTTGCACAATTGGTGGCTGACTAAATACTTTTTTGCCCCACTGTATACTGTACATATATGGACGAGCGATGTCAGAGCGGCATTGGACTAAGATACAGTAGCATAGTATAGAATTTAGTATATACATATGAGATGAGTGTTGCAGGATATGTAAACATAATTAAAGTGACTAAGATACCGTAGAATAGTATAGAATACAGTTTATACATATGAGTTGAGTAATGCAAGATACGGAAACATTATTAAAGTGGCAAGTGTTCCATTTCTTAAAGTAGCCAGTGATTTCTAATCTATGTCAATATTCAGCAGCCTCTAAGTGGAAACGTCTAGGAGCAACAACGGCTCAGCCACGAAGTGGTAGGCCCCACAAGCTCACAGAACGGGACCGCCGAGTGCTGAAGCACGTAGCGCGTAAAAATTGTTTGTCCTCGGTTGCAACACTCACTACCGAGTTCCAAACTGACTGCCTCTGGAAGTAATGTCAGCACAAGAACTAGGCACACAAGCCAAAGATCACCATGGGCAATGCCAAGCGTTGGCTGGAGTGGTGTAAAGCTTGCTGATATTGGACTCTGGAGCAGTGGAAACGCTTTGGAGTGGTGAACCATGCTTCCGATGGACATATCTGGATATGGCGAATGCCAGGAGAACACTACATGCCCCAATGCATAGTGCCAACTGTAAAGTTTGGTGGAGGAGGAATAATGGTCTGGGGCTGTTTTTCACGTTTGTCCCTTAATTACAGTGAAGGGAAATCTTAATGCTACAGCATACTGTACAATGACATTCTAGACGATTCTGTGCTTCCAACATTTTGGGGAAGGCCCTTTCCTGTTTCAGCATGACAATGCCCCCATGCAGAAAGCGACGTCCATACAAAAATTGTTTGTCGCGATTGGTGTGGAAGAACTTGACTGGCCTGCACAGAGCCCTGACCTCAACCCCATCGGGATGAATTGGAACAACGACTGCGAGCCAGGCCTTATCGCCCAACATCAGTGCCGAACCTCACTAATGCTCTTTTGGCTGAATGGAAGCAAGTCCTCACAGCAATGTTCCAACATCTAGTGGAAAGCCTTCCCAGAAGAGTGGAGGCTGTTATAGCAGCAAAGGGGGGACCAACTCCATATTATTGCCCATGATTTTGGAATGAGATGTTTGACGAGCAGGTGTCCACATACTTTTGGTCATGTAGTCTACCATTAGGTAAATAACTCTTCCATGCTAACCAAGACTTTAATGATTCAATGTGACTTCTTCCTGCATTGTTGAGAGAACTATTTTTCCTAGCTCAAACTGTTTCTTTTTTGTTTGTCTCTCTGTTTGTTTTGTTGTATAGTTTAGAGTGGAAGTGAAGCTAATCCTCTTATGCTGAAACAGAGTGCCAGTATCTGCAAGTTGAGGTGCCCCACTTATTCATGAACGAGAATAGGACTTTGCTTGAATGGTGGTAGAATTCAATGTCACTCAAATACATTTTAGTCATTTAGCAGACGCTCTTATCCAGAGCAACTTACAGTTAGTGCATACATGTTCATACTTTTTTCATACTGGTCGTGGGAATCGAACCCACAATCCTGGCGTTGCAAGTGCCATGCTCTACCATCTGAGCTACACAGGACTTCAATGACCTCAGATGGTCGAACCCTTTGGCCAACGGAAAACTATCTGATGTCATACTACAATGTCATATCCATCTCCATGGCAACGCAAACCATGCAAAACCATAACAATGTTAGTTGTCATTTAGTGAGAGGCTGAGTGAGCAAAATGCTGTCAGATGTTCTGTGCAGACAGACCAGCTAGGTCTCAGTGGGGAAGAAAGACAAAAGCCTGGCTGGTGTTATAACACCACTGAGTCACTGACAGACAGTACCCGGGCAGAACACAGAGAGAGCAGCTCACATATCTGAACGCAGCCTGACTGGCCCTGGAGACCTGGACCCACAGACACACTCTGACCAGATTCTAAAGTTATTTAGACACTCTGGGAGGAAAGGTTCAAGAAAACTTCCTCCAAGAACTGAACTTGCATCCAATTTTTACTTTCTTTTTCAGAAAGGGTTGAATAAATATCTTGTGTAGATACAATTTCATGCATTCCATTTTCATGCATTTGGTCTGCAAGGTAAAAACAGTAGCCTATGCCTCAGTATTTTTCCTGACACCCTGGCATGAAGGCCTAATTCAATGTCATCCAGTTCCTCTCTGGCTCCAATCTGACTCATCCTATAGATCTCCTAATGTGACCCTTGGCTGTCTGTTCTCATTTCCCATGCTGTCTGTCTATCTGCCTGTCTGTTTGTGGTTTGAGAGACAGCAGAGTCCATCTCTCGAGATGAGAACCATGACTCACACCAGGGCAGACTTGGCTCCCAGGGTGGTGAGTCAGAGAGAAACGAGGAGAGAGAGAGAGCGAGAGAGAGAGAGTGAGAGAGTGAGAGAGTGAGAGAGAGAGAGAGAGAGAGAGGTTATGCATTCACCTCACCCACCCATGGTACCACAGAAGAGCAGCTGGCCATGAATAGATGAGTGGCAGCATTACCCCCACTCCACACACGCACACACATGCACACTCAAGCCAGAGCCAGGGCGGGCTGAAAATAGGCCGTGGCTAAACAGAGGCCCTCCACAACATCTGCTAATTATCTGGCAGATAACCAGGCTGGGCTGTGGATCAGAGCTCTGCTCTCACAGCTGTGGCATAGGGAGGAGGGCATGAAGAGAAAGAACTGTGAAATATTGTCAATAGCAGACAAAGGGTTGCCCCAGAAACATGGATCAGTCTGTCATAAACACATAGATTTATTTGATCCATATGTGCTGTGGAGAAACAACCAGGGCCCTAACCCCCCACCCTCTGCCCAGCAGCCCTCAGCCCAGCAGCCCAGGAGCCCTCAGCCCAGCCTTCCAATTGCATTGGCAGGAATCGCAATAACCTTGAAAGGCTCTCACTCTCTTACTCGTCTCTTCCTCCCTCGCTCTCTCACTCGTCTCTTCCTCCCTCGCTCTCATCTGTTCTCAGAAAAAGAAAGACAAACTAATTTCCATACAAATGGAGTGCGAGCCTGCAGCCCAGGGACACTGTGGAATTGCAAATATGTAATCTTTGCCTAGGTGCCTGCTGCTATTACTCCTTAGCCATTGCCCTCTCTCCTCTCTCCCTCGCTTTCTACATCCGTCCCTCCATCCTCTACCCAGTGCCCATAATCCTGGCCTCACAGGGTGCCCAGCAGCTGCAGGGTCAACACAGTTGCCCGGGCACAGCTTGCCTGGCATTGCCTTCCACACAGGCTAGCTGCCAGTTGTGGACACAGGCACATCACACTGCTGTAAAGATGATTAAACAAGCTAAGAGTTTTTCCTTTCCCTACTCTAGTATCCCTCTAACCCTCCAACCCGAATACCATCTCCTTTCTCCCAGCTCTTTACTTTCCATTTGACCTCAAGAGACCCCTATTGTCAGCGATGATGGAAGCAGAGTCTTATGTTGATCATGTCCCTCTGACTTTTCCATCAGGTGGAACAGAGGGAGGACATGAGAGGCCCAGGTGGTCAGTTTGTAATGTAGTTAGTTGTAGTTAGCCAATTTGCCCACACTGCCAGCAGCTCCGATTACGTGATCTAATTCTCCCTCCCTTTGTTCCTCGCCCTCTTATCCCGCAGCGCCCCCCCCCCCACACACACACACACAGGCCAGAGATTGAGGGAGGGAGGGAGGTGAAAGACAGAAGGACTGGTTTTTATGCATGCGGCTAATGAGAGAGGAGCTGCAGCAGTACACATTGTGAAGGATACCAAGGCTTACTCAGGAAGCTTTATTTTTCCAAGGGGAGCCACATAAAAATTGAATGAAGGTATTAATAATTCAGTCTCCGTTTTCAACAAGAAAACAGGTTTTCTGTGGCGATAGAGAAGAAATCAATGTTGCTTCTCTCTCCTCATGCATGCACAGCAGAGAGAGAAAGAGAAAGGCTGTGTGTGTGTGTGTGTGTGTGTGTGTGTGGGCTGTGTGCATGTGCGCATCTGACTGTGTGTGTGGGCGCACGTCTCAGTGTGAGTTTGTGGTGTGGACATCAGCAGTTTGCATGACTGGCGATGCTGCTCTTACTCAATATATCTCCCCTGAGGTGCTAATTGCTTCAGCTTCACCACCTACCTCTGTAAGGTCAGGGAGAAAGATACAGGAGAGGTGCAAATCTCAGTGGGCCAGGACAAAGACAACCAAAACAAAAAGAGAGCACGTACAAAACTGTCTGTACATGGTATTGACTCCCATTCAGAACAAGCTTGTCTTGGCGATCGAAAATCTATTTTAAGGCAGATGCATTAACTGAATAGACACAAGCTAATTATCACTCCTGTCAAAGAGAATGAAGAGGATGGAGACACAGCCAGGTAGACAGAGAATGAAGAGGATGGAGACGCAGCCAGGTAGACAGAGAATGAAGAGGATGGAGACGCAGCCAGGTAGACAGAGAATGAAGAGGATGCAGACGCAGCCAGGTAGACAGAGAATGAAGAGGATGGAGACGCAGCCAGGTAGACAGAGAATGAAGAGGATGGAGACGCAGCCAGGTAGACAGAGAATGAAGAGGATGCAGACGCAGCCAGGTAGACAGAGAATGAAGAGGATGGAGACGCAGCCAGGTAGACAGAGAATGAAGAGGATGGAGACGCAGCCAGGTAGACAGAGAATGAAGAGGATTGAGACACAGCCAGTTAGACAGGCTGCTGTTTTTGATGTACAGTTTTTACTGAACCCATAGGGAACTAAATATACAATAAAAACAATACATATAAACTGAGCTCTGCACGCCGCCTGGTCTCTTCTCTCTCTCCCTCTCTCTCTCTCTCTCCCTCCCTCTCCCTCTCTCTCTCTCTCTCTCTCTCTCTCTCTCTCCCTCCCTGCTTACTCACCGCGCCACTGGGCGGCTGTGCTGCATTGTAGTTAGTTGTCCTCCACAGTAATTAACGGATGGGAGTTTAAACAGAGGCTACACGACCGTGTGGGCATGTAAGCTCAGAAATGGTTTCAGAACACTTGATCTCTCGGTTAGGAGTATTTTTGGGCTATGACGTTAGGTGGAGACACAGACATCTGTGGGAGTGAGGCGGCTGCCTCTGGTTCTAGTTCACTTCTTTAAAGGGATTTTGTGTAGAAGAGCTTGATGTTGTTGGGAGATAGAGAAAGCAGCGGTGACAGATGAAGGCTGTTGGTCTTATTTGGTGGTACACAGGCCTCCAGAGGGAGATAACAGTCAACATGGACTTCCTGTGATTGTGGAGGACGAGAGGCCTTGTGGTGCGTGAGCATGTGGGTGGCACATCTGGCACTGGGGTGTGTGTGTGCGTGCGTGCGTGCGTGCGTGTGTGTGTGTGTGGGAGGCTGTGCACCTCTGAGATGGACATTGTGTCATGCAGACATATCCACGTTAGAAGAAATCATTCATGTTTTTTCACAATTATAAATTAGTCGGTTGAAGTAACCCAGGGCAAGGTAATACAAGGTTAATAATGTGCTGTTATTTCCCACTAGCAGAAGTAAACAATCTCCTCTGTTTATTTGCCCTATTCTACTCCCACGAGATGAGAGAAAAAGCAGGACAGAGGTGGGGAGGGAGAGAGAGAGAGTGAGAGAGAGGGAGGGAGAGAGGAAGAAATAGCATGGGGTGAGAGAGAGAGAAAGCAAGAAACAGAGGGAGGGTGGGATAGAGTGAGAGAAAAGCAGAAAGATGACAAATGGATGATGTTCCAATCCCACTCTGCCTCCCACCTAGCCATCCAACTGGGCCCTTGGTTCAACCATTACTGCTGGGAAAGAACAGGTCGACCCACGTCTTTCCTTTCTCTCCATCAGTCCACTATTACTCTCTCTTTCTCTCTCTCCTTCCCACACCTTTGCCCATTGTGCAGGTCAGGAGTCACCTCTGGCTCTTAGGAGTTCCATCTCCCCTCCTCCTCCTCACTTTCATTCATCCATCACTTCCTACAACTGACAGCAGCTGTCGGCCCACTCTCCTATCACTTCTCCATTTCTCAGACAAGACAACATTATTTTATGCAAATATTTTACTGTAACATATTTTGATGGTATCTATTTCTTGCAGGTAAATGATTAACGATACCACTAATAATAATTATAATCAGCAAAATATTATCACAGTCCTATAATTATCCTAATCACATCATCATCATCATCATCATCATCATCATCTCCAACCCAAACCTTTTTGCTTTTCTCCTCAGCTGGCTCCTATACATTACCTCAAACAAGCAGGTACTAAGCCTCTGTCTAGTTTAATGTTTGCTTGCCAAGCCTTACAGCTGTTTCACAGTGGCTCCTTCATATACCAGCTGAAATCACATGCACACTACACAGTCCAATTGGCTCAGCTCAGAGCACAGTCCTCACTCCCAGCAGGTGTGTGTGTGTGTGTGTGTGTGTGTGTGTGTGTGTGTGTGTGTGTGTGTGTGTGTGTGTGTGTGTGTGTGTGGAGACCCTGGCCATTATTCACAGGGTCCTTCATTAGTCAGGCTGTGTGTAGTTAATGGTTAATTACACCAGACAGCAGTAAGGACAGAAGGCTGTGTAGTTAATGGTTAATTACACCAGGCAGTGGTAAGGACAGAAGGCTGTGTAGTTAATGGTTAATTACACCAGGCAGCGGTAGGGACAGAGAAAACTTCTGATAGACCACAGGTCTTTAATCAGCCCCCCTGGACCAGAAAGGAGAGGTGTGGAAGGAGTGTTTAACATCTCAGAGCAGTGTAGGACACAAAATAATCTCTATCCTACAGTTTCACACCCTCCAGTTTCTATGGAGACCCAGTGTCACTTTGGAACTTTGACAAGTTCGGCATACACACTTTTTAACTGTCAGGTGAGAATGCTCCTCAGGATAAACAGTGTAGCAAAATACTAATGCCTGCAGGCTATGTCCTCTTCCATGTCTCTGTGGACCTGCCAGAACTGTTCCTCACCTCCCCTCTCACTATCTCTTTCTGCCACTCTGACAAGACAGGATGTTCCCTAGTGATTGGGTTGGGGGAACAAGTTACTCTTCTTTCTACGTGATTTATCTGGCAACACAGAAATCCAGGCAGACAGACATAGTGGAGTCAATTCAAGTGTTAAGCTTTATTGAGAGGCCCATGCCCTTTGTGACAGCCTCCCCAACAGTGACATTTATGCCCTCGGCAGCACAGTGATGACCCTCCTAACTGTCACGTCTGGTCCAACCACCTGCTTCCAGAAAAAATTGAAAGAATATATAGATTTATTACACAGGCACCTGTACGTTTGGTCGTTGAATATTGAGAGAACAGGGTGTAAGAGAAATGGGTGGAAGATGGCAGGAAAAGAAGACATGGTAGAGAGTGAAAATAGAGAAAGAGAGAAAGAGAAGAGAAAGTGCTAAAAAGAGCAGGGAGGCCTCTCAATCGTATGCACGATGAGGAACCACCACAGGGACTGGCTAACTAGGTCATTCAGGACCTTTGGGTGTCTCTGTATGCACTCCTAGAATAGGAGTTGTGGTCCAACTTGTCCAGCCTAATTTCCAACTGGGGAATGCTCATTATAGTCATTAGCATTTCCCCAGGTAAACACTTATTTTATGCTTCTGCCTCTGGTCTCTACTGCACTGTCGGTGCATAACTAAAATGAGGTCAAGATAAATCTATTGATCTCTTTACAAGGTACACACACATAGACACAATTAGGTATGATCACAGAGCAGAGCACTCGTAATATATGGGCTCATTTATATAAAATAACCAACCATTTTCCTCTCTGTGGAGGCTCTCGTACCATTTCACCTTGACAATATAATAGATTCTCAACATGTTCATGAGTTAAAACATGTTAATGAGTTAAAATGGCTGTGTTATCCCCAGTATCCCAGCCATTCTGTGGAATAACATAACGGCATATTTCTCTTCATATCATACAGCACACAGCTGTCCAATCAGATGTAATCTGGAGATCTCTGACATTCTGGAGGAGTTGCTATGATTCAGACGTGTTATATGGAGAATATTTTGATTGCTTTCTGTCAGTTGAGGGTCCATACTTCCCCTGTGATATAATTGGAGAAATGATAGGATCAGTATGGGTTTCTCACACTGAGAGAGTACAAAGGATCTGAGAGAGGGAGACAGAGAGAATGAGAGAGAGAGGACTAGAGAGAGAGTGAGAGAGGGGGGAGAGCGAAGAGATGGCGAGAGAGAGAGGGGTTGTGGGAGAAGTGGGGAGAAGTGGCGCCCTTGGCTAATTAAAAGCGTGTGAGATGTAGTGGGCCTGCTGTGTGCCGAGGACCTGCCTGTGGGGATGGATGGAAATGAGATGGAGGGATTAGAACAGATGAGTGAAAGATGGAGATGATGGAGAAGAGGTGGGTTGAGAGAAGAAAGAATAAAGACTGGAAAGAGAAGGTGAGGAGGAGGGAGAAGGGACAGGATGTGCCTGTGTTCTTGTGTGTGTGTGTGTGTGTGTGTGTGTGTGTGTGAACGTGATTGTATGACTCGTACACTGGTATCAGTGTGTGCACATCTGCTGTGCTTTGGCTTGTTGGCTCAGCAGCCGGTAATCAAAACCCACACCTGAAACCCACACAGTGCAGTGACACCCGCCCACGCACTCGGCAAAATCACCCCCCCCCCCCCCCCCCCCCCCCCCCCGCACCCCACCCACCCACCCACCCGCACACACACACAGATCTCTATAAGTATGTACCTGCAGATTGCACAGCACTTCCTCTGCACCTATTAGACATCTCAGCCACCCACACATTCTTTGTTCTATCTTTCCTCTCCTTGTGAAGCCATTCCTTTTTCCCCTAATGAGACCTGGGAAGCAAACAACTGCAGTCCATTTTATCCTGCCCTATACTGTTAAACCCTGGTCTAGGAGTTTTTCCTGGTTGCGTGTTGGGGAAAACTCCTACCCCCATTACCGCCTCCCTACCTTCCCACTACTCACATGTATGGGCTCACATGTAGGCCCATTTCAGTACATATGGGTGGTCAGGCAGGGCCATGGAGGGGCTCCAAACTCTGTTAACTTTATGACTCACAGAAGAGGACCCTGAGCATGACTCACACTCTCTCTCTCACACACTCCCCCTGCCATCAACGAACCCCAAACCACAGAACATGTTTAAAACAACGTAACCGCACACATTCACTCTACACACCCACTCGGTCCACACATACTATTCTCCCTGTTTCATGTGATCTGCTTTCTAAATGTACAATTTGTGCTGGTCACCCACTCCTCCTGTCAATGGGTCTGTCATCCACTTCCACTTCACTCCTGTTCAACATAAAGCACACAGACGTCACAATAGTGTTTTATTACACGAAGGTCACACAGATTTGACCATTTTCGGAGACATTCACTAGGAAGATTGAGGTGGGTTTGATTCCATGTGTCTCAGCTAGAAAACAATTCTATGTGGCATGAATAAGTGAGATTGTGTAACATGATTGTATCCTGGTTGAACCTCTTTTTCTAAATATAAAGGTTATGTCCCTGCCTTGGCCATGATGATGGGTTGTAAATGTACAGTGTGCTCACATGTGCCAGAGAATATAGCTGAATGGCTACAATGGTGTCTTTTACACCAAACATCTCACACTTTATACCACAGATATAAGGAGTGTTAGATTTTACTCAAACATGTTTATGATGATAGACCATACCTAATATTTTCATCACTATCACTGTTTAAAAAAAAAAGCATCAAGACATACTGTATTATCTCCCATTTCTTTAAGACTAGCAATTGGTTTTCAATAGCGGAGATTTGTATAAAACTTGGGGTCTGTCTCTCTGACATTTGCTACATTGTTTCAACATTGAACATCTCCAGCTGTCCCATAGTAACGAACGTGTAGGGGTTGGGAGTTGGGACGAAATCATGAATCATGAATCATGATTTTTATGGACATATATAAAGAAATGTCAGTAGAAAAGAGGTAAAAATGAAGAGCAGCTAGTTTGCTCTTCTTTACAGCTTCATTTTGAAGTGATTGTGTTAGCTGTGTTGTTGGCTAGCTTCTCTAAACAACAGTGTCCTGACGAGAGTGCACATGTTCAATGCCAGGTGTGAGGGCTTGGTTGTGATAAGGCCTCTTACCCCCACCTAGGGGAGGATGAGAGGCACACAACCAAGTCCTCACACTCCTATTAGGGAGATTATCATCCCCAATCAGAGACAGCTGTATAGCGTTGTCTCTGATTGGGGATAGTATTTAGTCACCACACACAGCCACCTGTGTGTGGATCATTATTCACTTGTGTTTGTCTGCACTGCCTGCAACATCCCAAGTAAGTCACTGTGTTTTGTTTGAATCGTGTTTTTGTTTTTTCACTCTCCTTTATTTGTAAATGCTTCGTGATTCCATCTCATTTTCAAATAAAAGGATGACACTTCACCAGCGCTCCGTCTATCGTCCCATATATCCGACGCACCGTGACACCAGGAGAAATCGCGCCTCATTAGCTCATCCTTTATGAATGTATCCAAATAAATGTCACTAGAAAACATCTTAAACAAATGCACCTACTTTGCTGTTATTCTGGCTGCACTTTTAGATGTGACTGTAAGTTGGCCGGTTAGCAAGCAAGGGATAAGAACGTTGCCAGCCAGTATGGTAATAGAACATTTAGAACGACTGAGTCTCGTCCATAGATACAGAACAAAAAGACTGAACGACTGGGTCGCGTCTCTGGCAACCGAACTGATAGAACTAACGACCAGCCGGCTTGGGTAGCAACCCTAGTTTTGTGTCGGGACTATATCTCGTGGAAGGATGAAATAGTATGAATACTTTCATAAAAAATTATTTTTAATGAAAATATGTAAGTCATTATTTGAATATGTTGGTAACCCGTTGTATAAAAGTGTGTGTAGTCCGTGTGAGTCACGTTCTGTGATCCCATTCTCTGTGGATCTGCTCCCTTTTAATTTAGTTTATTAATTTGACCTTTTATAAAAAAACAATCACACATAAAACGTGAAAAGCCATACATGCACATGAGTAAAATCATGGAGGATAACACACTATAAAGTCTGGGACTTATTTCCATTGTGGTCCTCGTGAGACAAGATGGCTAGGCAAGATCCAACACGGTTGAACACAGTATGACAGCGAGAGAATAAAACAAAAAACAAAGAAGAAAAACATCTATCTCATCATTGCAGTTACATCATAGGGGTCGTTCAAATGGGCACAGAACACATCAAACCGTTTTTTACTTTATTTTTAAAGCTGCCCAGAGAGGACGTCGTTTTTATGGGGAGAGGCAACACATTCCACTAACAGGCTGCAGTATATAAGAAATTACCTTTACCAGCATTACTCCTGATGCTGGGAAAGGTTGCACCTTAAATACTACCCAGATCATATTATTCTGGGCTATCTGGAGCTTCCCCTTCAGAAGCTGATATAAGCCCCCAAACCAGGAAGTACTAGTGTAGTCAAAATGGCATTAAATGAGGACAGTGGCTAGCACTCTCATGGAGTCCTTATCAAGCAGTTTAGACTTTCTTGCCAAAAACTTAGTCCTGGCATTAACTTTCCCTAGCACTTTAGTGGCCATGCTCACACCTCCAAAGATTCCATGAAGGATGCATCCCAGGTAGCTAACAGAGGTTTTACTAGTCAGCACCTCACCCCCTAACTCCGCTCTGATTTCAGGGGACCTACACATTTTAGGTCTGGATCCAAAAATAATTGCCTCAGTGGCAGAGATAGCTTATTATCCCCAAGCCATTTGCTAATGTTAGTAAGCTCTGCGCTAAGTATGCTCTCCAACATAGTTTCACTTTAATGACCTCACCAGAGGTTACGACCCTGCCTCTCCAGAGGCCTCCGAGGTCTCGCCTAAATTGGTTTCAGCAGCGCTGCGGACAGCACCAGGAACTGAGTGACTCACGGCCTCTGAAAGCATACCTGCCTTTGAAGTTCCTTATGACTTTCCTTCCTCGCCCCCAAATCACTTCACTACAACCCTGCCACCCCCATCCTCCCCACAACCTCCTCTTCACACGCCTCTTTCCAAGGTTTCACCACACCTCTCTTTCTCTCTACATCCCTCCGTCCATCTCTCTGCCCTCAGGTCCTGTGCTCTTCTCCCTTCCCCTCCTCTCCCTCGTTCCTCCTTTCCGCCTCTCCCCTGGCCCTGGCCCCAGGGTGCTGCGTGCCTCAAACATTCCTCAGCGCTGACTAGCTGTGTTTACATTGACGTCCGCTTTTCAGTACTGTTCCGGTACTGCAGCCCAGAGCAGTGGTGCCACTGCACTCCACCAGAACTCCCCCCCCCCCCCCCCCCCCTCCCCCTCCCCCTGTCTGCTCAACACCACTGGCTCATATGACTTCTTATCACACACACGTTATTTGAATTGTATTGAATAGGACATTGTAATGGAGAGTTAGGTGTACGTAGAGTTCAGATGTATGTTACCTACCAGAGGAGGCTGGTGGGAAGAGCTGTAGGATGACGGGTTCTTTGTTATGGCTGGAATGGAATCAAACACATCAAACATATGGAAACAACGTGTTGGACTCCGTTCCATTGATTCCATTCCAGCCATTACAATGAGCCCGTCCTCCTATAGCTCCTCCCACCAGCCTCCTATAGTACCTGCAGTGGTTTAACTAATGTGGAGAGCAGCTTGCTCTGACAGATCCCTTAATCATTTGTCATTTGATTCAAAGTGTAAGTGGGCCAATGACGTATTCCAGATTCGTTGAGAAATAAACGGTAGGCAAAGTTTGTCTTTTCATAGCACAGGAAGGAGCACAATACAGTAGTTTACTAACTATTTCATTAAGGAACCAGAAAGAGAGAACAATACAGTAAACTACTATCTATTTCATTAAGGAACCAGAAAGAGAGAACAATACAGTAGTTTACTATCTATTTCATTAAGGAACCAGAAAGAGAGAACAATACAGTAGTTTACTATCTATTTCATTAAGGAACCAGAAAGAGAGAACAATACAGTAGTTTACTATCTATTTCATTAAGGAACCAGAAAGAGAGAACAATACAGTAGTTTACTATCTATTTCATTAAGGAACCAGAAAGAGAGAACAATACAGTAGTTTACTATCTATTTCATTAAGGAACCATAAAGAGAGAACAATACAGTAGTTTACTATCTATTTCATTAAGGAACCAGAAAGAGAGGGGCTATGGGGGAAGAGGGGGGTCACAAAGACTGAGTGCATTAACAGATCCTCTATCGTTAAGGTCATCTTTTTCCACTGGTTATGCGTCACCTGCACCGCGTTACCTATGACAAGACCGCGTTACCTATGACAAGACCGCGTTACCTATGACAAGACCGCGTTACCTATGCTGGCCTCCTTTCTCACTCTGTGGAAAAACAGTGTGGATAATGTATTTGAATGTTCTTTTTCACCATAGTTCCCTGACCATTCCTCATATTGTGAAATACATTCCAACCCCCTGCCCTTCATCCTCTCTCTAAACCCCTCCATATTAGGACATTATTAGGGTGACATTTATGTGACTTTTCCCTGGCTGCACCACTGTTTATTGTGCCTGTACTTGCTTAGAAATGTATAAAATGTCTTAACATGTCTTAACATGTCTTAACATGTCTCTGTATTTAGTATTATAGCCCATTGTGAGCTGTTTGGAATAATAAAGCTCGTAACAATGGTAATCTTATCCTTTAATCTCCTGCTGCAGGTGACGCTTGGCTAATGTGTTTGTTGGCACCTTTCAGGGTTCAGTAAATCCAGTAAACAGAGGAGTTACCTACTCAAGTGTGGCACATGCCCTACCCTGCCCTTTCTAGTCTGTCTGTCTACCAACATTGACACACATCCTGCCAGTCAGTGTGTGGCCAGGACATATCCTGCAGGTCAGGTCACATGAAGGCTAATTGCTGGGTAAGTTGTCCTTGGGTGGGAAGAAACATTAGCAGTGTGATTCATCTTCTACCGGCATATTGAGTTAGTTTCCCAGAAAACTGCGAAACTGTGCCCGCCTCTTTGAGTCTTCTGCCACTAGTAGGACAGTACTAGTGGAGCAGTCTCTCTTGAGAAGCAAAGCCCAGCAAGATATTAACGCCTGAGTTGGAGAGAAGGAGAGTGGGAGGAAAGGGAGGGAGCGGTTGGCTCAAGGGTGATGAGCTCAGGGCCATGGAATCAGGAGCGCACAGATGCTGCTCTTTGCGGCTCTTGCCCCTCTCCGCTCTCCCCCTCACCTCCCTGGCCCCCTCTCATCCATTCTCACTTTGAGCACAGAAGAAATAAAGCAACACATATTTGTGCCTTTTTTTATTTTATATTTATTTATTTAACTTTTATTTAACCAGGAAGGGCTCATTGAGATTTGAAATCAATTTTTCAAGAGCGTCCTGGCCAAGATATGCAGCACCAAGTCATTACACAATTACATACAGACAACATGAAAAACTACAGGTAATCTAGAAAAACCATAGAGATCACAGGAGTATAACAAAATCATAATTGCACATTGCATCTGCCTGTGCTCAGCACAAAGATCCATGGACTGAATATATTCCCAAAAGCAGCAGGAGGTGGAAAAGTCTGATCCACTGGAAGTTTCGGTTCATAATAAACCCATAATAAACCCAGAGACTCAGCTAACTGATGCTAATACTAAGCTAGTGGTGTGCTGGTAGTGATTCAGGATGGAATAAGACTCTTAGACGGTTTTATCTACAGCACACAGTGCCCTTCAGCAGCCCATGCTCTTAAATGAGCTGGGTCAAGATAACCTTTTGAAGGCATGCGATAGATCAATACACCTTGGGTAATGCTAGAATAAGTACCCATCACTTTATTAATCACTGTCTGCCTGGTGCTGGCTCAGAGCTGGACAGTATGGACTGCCTACTGTTGTTCTCTATGAATTATCAATGACTGAATAAACCCTTGACATTTCCTATTCAAAACAGATGCAATGTGCAATAATGTGATGTAGTTATATGATGTGCAATGAGCATTTAGCTTATACAATATGTTCCTACTTTGCAGACGTGACGCAGGTCAGCACCAGAGGAGAGAGAGAGAGAGAGAGAGAGAGAGAGAGAGAGAGAGAGAGAGAGAGAGAGAGAGAGAGAGAGAGAGAGAGAGAGAGAGAGAGAGAGAGATGGCGGGCCCACGCATCTGTCATCCAGTTGGGTGGAAAGATGTATTTTTGCTTACCTGTGCGTCAACACAGGGAGGAAGGAGGGGACATTTGTCATAGAGCCTGAGAGTAAATACCAAGAAAACAAACAGCCATCTGTCTGAGCCCATTGATTTTCACATGAAAATCAAATACATCCACTCTGTTTGCTCTGGAGCCCTTGCAGGAAACAGAAGTTTGCATTGGACATCATGTACCTTTGATAATGCTTAGCTAATCACCCTCGTCTCATAGACTAGACGTAACATAGTAAACATAAATCCAGGACACTCAAATGAGTATGATATGTTACATTTGGTATGGTTACATAAGACAGATAGTTACTTAAGGCAAAAACAAAAGTAGGGTGGTTGGTCGGGGTGGATGGGTTGGTGTATAACGCAAACGTCTAGCAACCCAAAGGTTACAAGGTCGAATGTCATCACAGGTTTCTTTATTTCCATACGAAATGGGTGATGGGCATCCACAAATTAATACATACCATACGAAACGTAACATTTCATACTAAATGGAGTGTCTCGGATTTACATACAGAATAATACAAAATGCTCTGAGACCAGGTTATACTGGCCGCCCAAACACTGTTGTTATTGTTTTTGTTGCTGAGCCGAGGAGTGTCACAAGCAGCATGGTAAAAAAAAATGTGCAGTACAAGACTGGCTACTCCCAGTCACTCAGTCAGAGAGGTGTTGCTTGAAAGAGGAGTCAATATTAAAAGCCTGGGTCTTTAGTGAGTCACTGCGGGACTAAGGCATAGAGGTGTCAGACAGGTTCTAGATGCAGACTGCCTGTTTTTCCTCCTCACAATGAACAATATAGAGGTGACCTTCACAGGTCTGGCCTGTATGGATGGCTGTGACAATGAAGGTCAAGGAAGAGTCATACTCTCATGTCCTACCATTTAACAGCACGTTTGATGGTGGAGTTTTCCTGCCTTTCTTCTCAATGGACATCTCTAAGAGCTGAGACGCTAGGGCAGTGGACACCTGTACTGGGTCGAGGGGCTTTAACGTTCTTAGTCAACACCAACTGTGCACAAATGTATTTACTACCTGTTAGTGAGCATTTTTCCTTTGCCAAGATAATCCATCCACCTGACAGGTGTGGCATATAAAGAAGCTGATTAAACAGCATGATCATTACACAGATGCACCTTGTGCTGGGGACAATAAAACACAACTCTAAAATGTGCAGTTTTATCACACAACACAATACCACAGATGTCTCAAGTTTTGAGGGAATGTGCAATTGGCATGCTGATGCCAGAGAACAAAAAACATATTTAAAAACAAATCTACTCACAATACCCCATAATGACGAGCAAAAACAGATTTTATTTTATTTTAGAAAAAAAAAATACAAAAAAATGAAATATCACATTTACTCAGTACTTTGTTGAAGCACCTTTGGCAGCAATTACAGCTTAAGTCTTCTTGGGTATGACGCTACAAGCTAGGCACACCTGTATTTGGGGAGTTTCTTCCATTCCTCTCTGCAGATCTTCTCAAGCTCTGTCAGGTTGGATGGGGAGCGTTGCTGCACAGCTATTTTCAGGTGTAACCCATGAGAAGTCTGGCTGGGCCACTCAAGGACATTCAGAGACATGTCCCGAAGCCACTCCTACGTTGTCTTGGCTGTGTGTTAAGGGTCGTTGTCCTGTTGGAAGGTGAACCTTCGCCCTAGTCTGAGATCCTGAGCACTCTGGAGCAGGATTTCAAGGATCTCTCTGTACTTTGCTCTGTTCATCTTTGCCTCGAACCAGCGCCAGTCCCTGCCTCTGAAAAAAAAATCCCCACAGCATGATGCTGCCACCACCATGCCTCCAGACGTGACGCTTGGCATTCAGGCCAAAGAGTTCAATCTTGGTTTCATCAGCCAGAAAATCTTGTTCCTCATGGTCTGAGAGTCTTTAGGTGCCTTTTGGCAGACTCCAAGCTGGCTGTTATGTGCCTTTTACTGAGGAGTGGCTTCCGTCTGGCCACTCTACCATAATGGCCTGATTGGTGGAGTGCTGCAGAGATGGTTGTCCTTCTGGAATGTTCTCCCATCTCCCATGAGAAACAAGATTCTCTGGTCGAAGACACTGCATCTCAGTGCTAGAGGCGTCACTACAGACAACCTGGTTCGAATCCAGACTGTATCACAACCGGAAAATGTGGAAAAGTCAAGGGGTCGGAATAATTTCCGAAAGCACGGTAACACATTATATCATCACATTGCATATTTACATATATTATCTGAAGTAAACAGCCTTTGTTCATAGAACATAACACAAATAGGAGCTAAAAACATTATTGAAAAAAGTACAAAAGGTTCGGACGCCATCTTATTCCCTTTTCTTACAAAAAAACATTAGCAACCTAACAAACCTCCATTACTTATAATTGAGAAAATACAAACCAGTTTTTCACTCGGTTTAAACGCCCTTCAATTGCCTTCAAACATCACCAAACTCATGGGCTATATAGTTAACCATGTTACCTCAATATTTTGTGAGTCATATTGTACTTTTGCACATTACATATCTGAATTAACAGGGTGGATTGATGAGACGGAGAAAAGTTAGTAGTTTTCTCCAAAATTGAAGAAGAAACATCCAAGACCTCACGATCCCACTAACAGCAGTAATCATATACATTACTTTCAATGCAAATAACTATGAGGCCTAAAAAATGATACAAGGGATGGATCCATAACATAACAAACTAAAATAAAACATAAACAATATGACCATACATATTTGTGTGAATCACGTATGCGTCTCTGTGTGTGGAGTAAAGGTGATCTAGAGATTTTTTCTCCTCTAGTTGCACAGGTGACACGCTTCAGTTTTCCTGAATAAAATCACTTGCCACTAGGAGTGCAGCCTCTGGGTGAGTATTTTCTTGATTGCTTATGGCCCTATAAACCTCGTTGAGTGCGGTGTTGTTTGCTTATGGCTTTATACAGCTAGTCAATTTGTGGTGGTAAATAGACAGCTACATAAAATATAGATGAAACCTCTCTTGGTAAATAGTATGGTCAACAGCTTATCATGAGGTATTCTAACTCAGGCGAGCAGAACCTCGAGACTTCCTTAATATTAGAGATTGCGCACCAGCTGTTGTTAACAAATACACACACACCTCCCCCCTTGAGTTTACCCGACGCTGCCGTTCTGTCCTTTCCATGACCTTGTTCAGCCATGACTTGGAGAAACATACTTTAGGTTATTACAGTTCTTCAGAACACGTTGGTAGGATAGTCTCGAACGGAGCTCATCCAGTTTATTCTCCAGTGATTGCACGTTCGGCAATAGAACAGAGGGTAGAAACAGTTTATCCACTCGCCGACGTAGTCTCGTCAGGTATTGCGCACCCTGGCCTCTATAAAGCTGCCTTTTCCTTTTTTGAGTGTAGATTTGGGGTCTGGTCCGGGATGAGCAGTACAGTATGTCCTTCGCCGCCTCATTTAAGTAGAAATCCTCATCCAAATCAAGGTTAGTGATCGCTGTTCTGTCCAGAAGCTCTTTTCGGTCATAGGAAACCATGGCAGAAGCATTATGTTCATAAAAGTTAAGATCAGTGGGAAAAACCCCCACTAAATAGCACAATTGGTCCGGAGCCCGTAAAACGACTGCTATTCCCTCCAGCGCCAGTCTCTTAACAGTTTTGTTTATCATTAATGCTGATTATTATTTGAGGGTCTTGTTTGTAGATAAAAAGAAAAGGGAGCATAGGAGCTCATTATTCTCTGGATTTGGCTTTGATAATTTTGGCATTTCACTTCTGCCACATTAAAGATACAGCTGATGCAACCAAAATGTCACCATTATTTCAGTGCAGCCACTGGAGAGGAGCTCTTTTCATTTCTGGAATTTGAAACAGCTCTAACCTTTTATCAACAATACCACACTTTACACCGTGCCGGCAGTGGAATTCCACATTCAATGAACACCATTCTACCAATATCCAGCCCTTTTTTCAGCAATGCCAATGTGCTTTGAAGAACAGTTGCCCAGTTGGCAAAGAGACATAGGATATTAGTGCCTTTTTGACAAGAGAGAGGTGCGATAAACATGGTGAATCAAAAACCTCGGGGCATCCTATGATGTCATGAGTCATAAACAGGTTTTATGTTGTTAGTTACAACACAGTGAGGCCATTCAGATCAGGCTGTCCTGTGATATATAAGACTTTGCTCATTGACACACCTCATCTCACAACCCACCACCTCTGGGCTTCTCCACTCTCCTCATTCCAAAAGCTTTGTAACCACCTCACAGGTGTGACCCATCCTGGGTTTGTCATTACGTCCCATGGGTGATGTCACCTATGCATTGCTCTACTCCAGGTAAACAACATCCCATACAGACAGTGAAAGATCAACACAGCCTTTGATTCACAGCAGGGTGTTTGTCATTGTGGGTGTTTGTCATCCTGCTCCGATGCTCTTCTGTGACATTGGCAATCTCCACCTATTCAGTAAACACCGGAGGAAGCGCTCAACCCAAATATGGCCATATAGGCCTATAGAAATCCCTTGTTGGGAGACACACAGTGAAACATACAGGCCCTGGGCTCACATCACATGACCCAGCAAGCAGATAACATAAGATAAGATGGCTCAGGTGTTAGAGCTTGGCATAACATGTCTCCCTTTCTTTCCTCCCTCTCATCTCTTTCCCCCTCTATCTCTCTCCCATCGCTATTCCTCCCCTTTCATTCTCTGTATCCCTTCTCCCTTGCTACCTTTTCGTCTCCCTCCATCTCTCCCTTCCTCCCTGTATCCCCCTCCCTGCTCTCTCCACATTCCTTAGTGAGTGGGCGGAAGATTCATTGGGGATGTAGGAGCCCAAAAGGGCAGGGGGTTTGCTGTTCACTGTTCTACAAGAGAGAAACGTTTTATCAGCCATTCCCATCTCTCTCCTCCCTGCAAGGTCACTCTGCTCCAGTGAGTGAAAGTGGGTGACTAGACTGTCTGGTGGTTCAGAGCCCTGAAGGGGGCAGAGGGACTGAAATGTGCCCCAGACTGCTCGTCCATACTGGGGTCACTGGACAGAGAACTGCTGCAGTTCAGACACTATAGACAGATCAGCTGCTCTCTCTCTCTCCCCCTATCTCTATCTCTCTCTCTCTCTTCTGGGATAGGGAGGACAGTCACAGTCAGTCGTCAGCTAATGAGTGGAGGACCTCTGCTGGACACTAAGCGCTACTGCAGCTCTGCTAAACTTTCGTGTTATACGCCTACCCATCCACCCTACCAACCACCCTACTTTCGTTTTGGCTTTAAGTAACCTTCTGTTTTATGTAACCATACCAAACATAACATACACTACATGACCAGAAGTATGTGGACACCTGCTCACCGACAGTGGTGTAAAGTATGTATTTAAGTAAAAATAATCTGTAATTTACTATTTATATTTTTTTAAACTTTTACGTTTACTTCACTACATTCCTAAAGAAAATAATGTACTTTTTACTCCATACATTTTCCCTGACACCCAAAGGTACTCGTCACATTTAGAATGCTCAAGCAGGACAGAATTATGGCACCTATCAAAATAACGCTTTGTCATCCCTACTGCCTCTGATCTGGCGGACTCACGAAACACAAATACTGTTTTTGTAAATTATGTCTGAGTGTTGGAGTGTGCCCCTGTCTGTCCGTAACTAAAATGTACAGTGGGGAGAACAAGTATTTGATACACTGCCGATTTTGCAGGTTTTCCCACTTACAAAGCATGTAGAAGTCTGTAATTTTTATCATAGGTACTCTTCAACTGTGAGTGACGGAATCTAAAACAAAAATCCAGAAAATCACATTGTATGATTTTTAAGTAATTAATTTGCATTTTATTGAATGACATAAGTATTTGATACATCAGAAAAGCAGAACTTAATATTTGGTACAGAAACCTTTGTTTGCAATTACAGAGATCATATGTTTCCTGTAGTTCTTGACCAGGTTTGCACACACTGCAGCAGGGATTTTGGCCCACTCCTCCATACAGACCTTCTCCAGATCCATTCGGGGCTGTCACTGGGCAATACGGACTTTCAGCTCCCTCCAAAGATGTTCTATTAGGTTCAGGTCTGGAGACTGGCTAGGCCACTCCAGGACCTTGAGATGCTTCTTACAGAGCCACTCCTTAGTTGCCCTGGCTGTGTGTTTCGGGTCGTTGTCATGCTGGAAGACCCAGCCACGACCCATCTTCAATGCTCTTACTGAGGGAAGGAGATTGTTGACCAAGATCTCGCGATACATGGCCCCATCCATCCTCCCCTCAATACGGTGCAGTCGTCCTGTCCCCTTTGCAGAAAAGCATCCCCAAAGAATGATGTTTCCACCTCCATGCTTGACGGTTGGGATGGTGTTCTTGGGGTTGTACTCATCCTTCTTCTTCCTCCAAACACAGCGAGTGGAGTTTAGACCAAAAAGCTCTATTTTTGTCTCATCAGACCACATGACCTTCTCCCATTCCTCCTCTGGATCATCCAGATGGTCATTGGCAAACTTCAGACGGGTCTGGACATGCGCTGGCTTGAGCAGGGGGACCTTGCGTGCGCTGCAGGATTTTAATCCATGACGGCGTAGTGTGTTACTAATGGTTTTCTTTGAGACTGTGGTCCCAGCTCTCTTCAGGTCATTGACCAGGTCCTGCCGTGTAGTTCTGGGCTGATCCCTCACCTTCCTCATGATCATTGATGTCCCACGAGGTGAGATCTTGCATGGTGCCCCAGACCGAGGGAGATTGACCGTCATCTTGAACTTCTTCCATTTTCTAATAATTGCGCCAACAGTTGTTGCCTTCTCACCAAGCTGCTTGCCTATTGTCCTGTAGCCCATCCCAGCCTTGTGCAGGTCTACGATTTTATCCCTGATGTCCTTACACAGCTCTCTGGTCTTGGCCATTGTGGAGAGGTTGGAGTCTGTTTGATTGAGTGTGTGGACAGGTGTCTTTTATACAGGTAACGAGTTCAAACAGGTGCAGTTAATACAGGTAATGAGTGGAGAACAGGAGGGCTTCTTAAAGAAAAACTAACAGGTCTGTGAGAGCCGGAATTCTTACTGGTTGGTAGGTGATCAAATACTTATGTCATGCAATAAAATGCAAATTAATTATTAAAAAATCATACAATGTGATTTTCTGGATTTTTGTTTTAGATTCCGTCTCTCACAGTTGAAGTGTACCTATGATAAAAATTACAGACCTCTACATGCTTTATAAGTAGGAAAACCTGCAAAATCGGCAGTGTATCAAATACTTGTTCTCCCCACTGTATATGAAAATCATGCCGTCTGGTTTGCTTAATATAAGATTTGTCCATCGGACTGCCAGATGGTGATGCGTGGTTCATCACTCCAGAGAACTCTTTTCCACTGCTCCAGAGTCCAATTGCAGCGAGCTTTACATCACTCCAGCCAACACTTGACATTGCGCATGGTGATCTTAGGCTTGTATGCGGCTACTCTGCCATGGAAACCCATTTCATGAAGCTCCCAACGTACAGTTATTGTGCTGCTTGCAGAGGCAGTTTGGAACTCAGTGAGTGTTGCAACGATTCTTCACACGTTTTGTGAGATTGTGTGGCCTAACACTTCACTGTTGAGCAGTTGTTGCTGCAAGACGTTTCCACTTCACAATAACAGCACTTACATTTGATCGGGGCAGCTCTAGTAGGGTAGACATTTGACAAAATGACTTGTTGGAATGGTGGCATCATATGACACCTGTCAGCAATGGGTATGGCTGAAATAGCTGAATCCACCCATTTGAAGGAGTGTCCACATACTTTTGTATATATAGTGTATCATTCTAATTTTAATGTCTTGGATTTACATTTACTATGTTACGTCTTGTCTATGAGACCAGGCTGTTGGAACTTAGTGTTCCACATTGTTATATTGAGACAAGTGACAGATGTTATATGACTTTAATTGATCTGGTATGTTGGTATGTTGATCATGACAGTTTATCGTATCTATGAATCATACGTGACTCATCTGGGTCTGCATGTTAAGAAAGCTTTAGTCAATCAAGCCAAGCCAGCTGAGCAATGCAGACATAATCACTCTTAACAATAAAGCATATTGATTGGGCTATCTGTTTGCTGATGCACCCGCCTCAGTCTACAGATCTAGCCAGAGACAAATGTTCATCTGATTTGGACTGGATAATGTGTTCTTCCATAATCTTTCTGCTGTGGCATGACAGCCAGACCGAAAGCCTTCTCTCACTTTGTTTTTTATCCTAGAGTTATCTCAGTGCCTCCAAACAAACTGGTTTTAGATGCAGTGCTGGTCTGTGGGCTGCATGAGTAGGAGACAGAGACACAGGAAGTGGTGGGCGACCAGTGAACTGTATTTTCTCTTCCTGTCTTCTCACTGCTCACTCCCTGCCCCCGGGTTATTACTGAAACTCTCAGCTACCCACCATACACCCACATGTGCCGTTGGGAGCACACACATGCACAATGGGTGCATACACACACATACACATGCACAGGGGTGTACACAATCATGCAAGCACACACACACACACATTTACCGATGCCAAAATGATGTACACACATAATTATAGCTAAACAGGGATCCAGCACATTAGGCTGTTCAAAGGGCATATATTGTGTCCTCTTGGAGATGCCTCATATTTCACCTCCTCTTTAGCTGTTACCCTCCCACCTACCTAGCTGGCTCATAGGCTAGATACAGCAGGTAGCAATTAAAAGCATTTCCATCACTCAGTCACTCTGTCTCTCACCATTAACGAGGGAGGGAATTTAAGGCAGAAAAATACCAACACAGTGACAATGGGGCCTGTCACACCTCCACTGCCTGCACCTGAACCATAAATATATGCACACACATGCACACAAGCACATGTACACGCACACACACACCTTATATGCATAAAGTGCCTGGACCACGTATTGTATATGTGTCTACAGACAATCAAACGGTCTTTTCTTCTTCTTTTGAGCCAATGCTTTTCTGGATGTCTGGTGAGTTGTCATGATTGCTGTGAGTGTATGAACCAATGTGGGTTGACAAAAAAAAACTCCCCCCACACACGTGACAGCTCGCTCAGAGAACAGAACATGTACTGGCATGAATCATGGTCAATCATGCAGGCCAATTATACGCCACATAGAGAGAGGTGTTGCTTTTAACCAGGACACTGGCTATTTATAATGGCCTGGGTGTGCACACACTCATTATAGGGCACAAAAAATTGGTCACAATGGAAGGGTGGATGAGGGGTAGTGATTGCTTTTGAATGTCACAGGAAAGGTATCCTCTCATCTAAAGGGCTGTGGTGGGTCCATTGAAAACACCATTAGAGGACCATTTTAGAAGGAAAGACGTGTTGTTATGTGTTTATAGAGCATTGGCTGGGACATTTTTAGAAGGAGAAGGAGAGGGGGTTTGAGAGAGAGGGGGTGATAGGGTCTTAATTTGAATTTCATCATGTTTCAACAGGAAGTCATGTTAAATACTGAAAAAGATAACTGTCACCTGCTATATGCCAATGCTCTAAATATATTGCCAAAAGTATTACCATTAGGGGCTGGTATCAAACATGCCAATCTTATGATATACAAGATCATATCAATACAAAGCTGTGGTAGTTGGCATAAAATAAACATAAATTATTTCAAGCGCTTTAAATCTCCACCCCTACAAACTTCTGCCAAATTAGCTTGTTAAACTCTAATTAGTCTGACAAATTGCTGGAAAACAAATGAACACATGAATGTAATTATCATATCAAATACTGTACATTAGCTGTTGGGGGTGGGGGGGGGGGGGGTTGGTGATAGACTAATTTGACAAACACTTTGTTCTTCTGTTTTCATATCAGCTATTATTTTCACGTGCCAATCATGCTGCTCCTTGCATCAGAGGGAAGTGTGGAGAATTGCTGCCTCATCCACCCCAGCTTAATTCAGCATTGAAATATGTCTGTTGTTTCCTTATGGCAATGAGTCTGTATTTACTACCGCTTCTACCCGAACATATTGAACAAGCAGAAGGGAAGCAGCCTTAATTTTAATAAACAATACAGAATAAATAAGATATTGATTAGTAATGAAATGAGGACAGCATTAACCAGCAATTAACTACATATAGCACTGATCAGCATTGAACTGCATCGCCATGTATCCAACCATCCTCACAACACAGAGAGATCCAGAGAGATGCATAGATAGTCAGCCAATCCAAGGAGGCAGGTAAGAGTTAAGAGCCTACGGGGTATGAGCTGAGAAACTTCATTATCCAACGTGTAGGTGCACGCTGCTCTGCTGTACCCACAACGGTTGCCATGGCAGCCCTCTTGTCATGTCAGCTGCGTCTCACCTTGAATGAATGGATACCTGAGGGGCAACGTGAGGCTTCTCCCCCAGGAGCGTGGGGGAGGAGTGGAAGTGCGTCAGCCCGCCAGGCAGCCAGGATATTCCCACTGCAAACAAGGCTGTTTATATCCCTCGTGCCAGGATATGGCAAAGCTGACACTGATGCTGGCTGACTGGTTTCCTACAAGACTCTTATGTTCTCACCGGAAGGACAACATAACCACAACAACATAGCAGCTCCTCCCTGTGCTGTGTAGAAAGACACCTCTGGTGCTGACCTCCTGCCAGGCTTTTATTTCCTGTAACCTCAATCAAAGAATCTTTGTCTCTATGCCATGCCTTATTTGGAGACGTAGGAATTGAGATGCAATTATTTAAATCCTTACTGCTGTTTTACCACCTTGATAGGGATATGGACAGAGGCAGGTAGCCTAGTGGTTATGAGCGTTGGGCCAGTAACTGAGAGGTCTCTGGTTAGAATCCCCGAGCCAACTAGGTGAATATTCTGGCAATGTGCCCTTGAGCAAGGCACTTTACCCTAATTGCTCCTGTAAGAGCGTCTGCTAAATGACCAAAATGTAAATGTCAACATAATAAATAGACCACCTGGATGCTTGTGCTTGCACCTGAAGAGTTTGCAGTGTGCCAGCAGTACACTTTACTGTATCTGTATCTGCTGTATCTGCCTTTGCGTCCCCTGTGTGTCCTCTCGGAGGGGGGGGGGGGGGGGTTCACGACAGGTTTCCATGACAACAGCTTTTTATTTGTGCTTCCTCAATGGCGTTGTTGTAGAGGAGAGGGTCTGGCAGCGTTATTAGGCAGAGAGACAGGTTGGTGGGCTGGGTTGGGCAGGCGGGGGTGGATGCCAGCTCACTAGAAGCTGGCTTTTTCTAGAACAGAATGTCCTCTTCGTATACACCCCTCCCTTTCAGCCAACTTCAGCCAACCGATTCGTCACTTGTTCTTCAGCACAAATACCCCAGCAAACATGACCCCATGTTTGCTGATGTGGGCACCAAGCCCACATCAGCCCAACATGGGATAGCCCACAACAATACCACATGAGCCCAACACAGGCTTGCCCAGCATGGGCTAGCCCGCGACAAGCCCAGTTACTGTGTGTGTGTGTGTGTGTGTGTGTGTGTGTGTGTGTGTGTGTGTGTGTGTGTGTGTGTGTGTGTGCAGTGAGTGACTCAAACTAATTTCCTAATCAGAATAACATAAAAAAGTTCTGTGTTCTTCCAGATTCCTTCCGTCCACTAAGCAGTTTGACACTAGGTCACATGAACCATGACTCACATTGGGCACTGGAGAGCACTGGGAACTGGAGAGCACTAGGAACTGGAGAGCACTGGGCGCAGGGTGAGAAAGAAGGCTTCAGTCACTTTGTCTGGCACATGCTCACACATACACCCTCACTCAAATGGGAACAAGCAAGCACACACATACGCATGTACAGATTTTAGACACTGCACATGCACACACTCGCTGATAGTCTGTCTGAGTTGGGCATGACTCACCTCCTCTCCACCTGGAGTACTGCCAACCCTCTCCAGCCTCCACCTTCATCTGTGTGAGCCCTTCAATTCACTCAAGCACCACTATAGAGCATTTCAATAATTACAATTAGCTTCAGTCACTAGTCTTACGCTTAGGGGTAGGGACTGCAGCATGTTGCTTAACACTTAATATATTGATTTATTGCATTAAGCCTGCTGTGAATGGGCTTTCTAAGGTGAGTGAAAAAAATGCATAAAAGTTTTTTCAGCATAGGTCTACATCTCAAAAACAATGGTTGAGAGAGGTTAGCTTTATAATGACAAGCGCAAATTCTCCTTGCAGTGCTGAAATCTGAGAAGTGCAGCATCTGAGGCATCACCTGTGGTCTCAAAATAATGGCAGCATTAGAGGTCTGCTAATTGACTAGTCAGGGCACAATACCACTTGTGAGAATCTTTGGGGAAATTATCAATTTCCATCATAGAAGAACAGTAAATCAGAGAGGACACACTCAATGGACTATCCTCTCTTTCTCTCTCTCTCTTTCTCTCTTTCTCCTCCCCTCCCTCTCTACCTAATCCATATTGGCCTCCGGAGACACATGTTTCGAGACTCCTACACATCGCCACCACTATCCAACCACCTCCACAAGCAGCGTGTGGACAAACCCAGAATAACAATGTGATCTTATTTTACCTCTTAAAGGCACAGGGCTACGGTTTGCGTCAGGAGCTGCTATTTCAGCTGTCTCTCTGAATGTTTTCAACATAGGTAGATGTATTCTTCCCTTCTGGGAGGTGTGGTCAGTGTTATACTGCTTTAAAGGGAAGTGAATGTGAAAGGCTTGCTATTTATGTGGTTGGGGCTAGTACTTTTGTTAGGTACAGTGACTTCTGATTGCACAACATATCAAAGCAATCTTTGAAATTATATATCATAGTGCCACAAAAGCCCATTGTCCTCCTATTTTAGAAGAGGTATTGCTTTGTTCTGCTTGTTAGTTTTTGGCTCGGCAATGGTGCTCAGAACCAGGGCAGACAGCTGTGTTGTGTGGGATAATCATATGAGATAAACAACACATCCAGGCTCACACTGCCTCTGCAAAGCTGCATCCACAGAATAGCAATCAACATCTAACAGAGAGCCCACTGCCAGGACACAGCACTATCTGCTGCAGTCAATTAACCTCTGTGGAAGCACTGGTCCAGCCAGCACTATGAGGAGGCAGGTGACATCCAGCCATCAAAACGTACACTTACAGCGCCCCCCTCTGTCTGATTGTATGTTAGTGCAGCTTTACTAGAATTAAGCATTTTGTTGACCTCATCTGCATTACATAAGCTACCATTAATTGAGGTTGCACAGACACACATACAGGTTTAAATGTGTGTTTTGAGCATTCCTTACTCTTCTCTCAAATAATTTGAACCATTGAGTTAATCACAGCCTATGCAGCCCTCCAGTCCCTTGACCTCTTGGCGCTGATGAAAACATAGATTACCACAGAAAACACTGCTACTCCTACTGCTCTTTCCTCGTCTGATCATGTGTTCTCGCATACCCTTAGAGCATCTTGTCAGCGTGGTGGTGGCACATTAATTCTAATCTCACCCAAGTGGACATTCTCTCTTTTCCCCCTGACCCATCTGTCTATCTCCTCATTAGAATTCCGTGCTGTCACAGTCACTAGCCCATTCAAGCTTGACATCCTTGTCATTTATCGCCCTCCAAGTTCCCTAGGAGAGTTCATCAATGAGCTTGAAGCCTTGATAAATTCATTTCCTGATGATGGCTCACCCCTCACAGTTCTGGGTGACTTTAACCTCCCGACGTCTGCCTTTGACTCATTTCTCTCTGCCTCCTTCTTTCCACTCCTTTCCTCTTTTGACCTCACCCTCTCACCATCCCCTCCTACTCACAAGGCAGGCAATACGCTTGATCTTTACTAGATGCTGTTCTTCTACTAATCTCACTGCAACTCCCCTCCAAGTCTCCGACCACTACTTTGTATCATTTTCTCTCTCGCTCTCCTCCAACACTACTCACTCTGCCCCTACTCAGATGGTAATGCGCCGTCGCAACCTTCACTCTCTCTCTCCTGCTACTCTCTCCTCTTCCATCCTATAATCTCTTCCCTCTGCTAAATCCTTCTCCCTTCTGTCTCCTGATCCTGCCTCCTCAACCCTCCTCTCCTCCCTTTCTGCATATTTTGACTCTCTATGTCCCCTATCCTCCCGGCCGGCTTGGTCCTCCCCTCCTGCTCCGTGGCTAGATGACTCATTGCGAGCTCACAGAACAAGGCTCCGGACAGCTGTGGCTAAACTCCTTGTGGACCTGTCATCTTTTCACTCTCTCCTCTCTACTTTTTCTTCCTCTGTTTCTGCTGCTAAAGCCACTTTCTAGCACTCTAATCCGAGGAAGCTCTTTGCCACCTCCTCCCTGCTGAATCCTCCTCCTCCTCTCCCTCCCTCTCTGTGGATGACTTCGTCAACTATTTTGAAAAGAAGGTTGACGACATCCGATCCTCATTTACTAAGCCTATTGACACCACTGGTCCTGCTCTCATTGCCCTACCCTATGGTTTGATTTCTTTCTCCCCTCTCTCTCCAGATGAAATCTTGCGACTTGTGACAGCTGAAAGCCCAACTACCTGCCCGTTTGACCCTATCCCCTCCTTTCTTCTCCTGACCATTTCCGGAGACCTTCTCCCTTACCTCAACTCGCTCATCAACTCAAATCCTTGACCGCTGGGTGTGTCCCTTCCATCTTCAAGAGGGCGAGAGTTGCACCCCTCCTCAAAAAACCTACACTCGATCCCTCCGATGTTAACAACTACAGACCAGTATCCCTTCTTTCTTTTCTCTCCAAAACTCTTGTGTGCCGTCTCGAACCAACTCTCTGCTATCTCTCTCAGAATTACCTTCTTGATCCTAACCAGTCAGGTTTCAAAACTGGTCATTCAACGGAACCTGCTCTTCTCTGTGTCACGGAGGCTCTCCGCACTGCCAAAGCTAACTCTCTCTACTCTGCTCTTATCCTTCTAGACCTATCTGCTGCCTTTGATACTGTGAACCATCAGATTCTCCTCTCCACCCTCTCTGAGTTGGGCATCTCCGGCGCTGCACACTCTTGGATTGCGTCCTACCTGACAGGTCGCTCCTATAAGGTGGCGTGGCGAGAATCTTTCTCCGCACCACGTGCTCTCACCCCTGGTGTCCCCCAGGGCTCAGTTCTAGGCCCTCTCCTATTCTCTCTATACACCAGGTCACTTGGCTCTGTCATATCCTCACATGGTCTCTCCTATCATTGCTACGCAAACAACTCTCAATTAATTTTCTCCTTTCCCCCTTCTGATAGCCAGGTGGCGAATCACATCTCTGCATGTCTGGCAGACATATCAGTATCCCGGGGAAGGACTGCCCGCTCCATGATCTTGCCATCACGGTTGACAACTCCATTGTGTCCTCCTCCCAGAGTACAAAGAATCTTGATGTGACCCTGGACAGCACCCTGTCGTTCTCTGCTAACATCAAAGCGTTGACCCGATCCTGCAGGTTCATGCTCTACAACATTCGCAGAGTACGACCCTACCTTACACAGAAAGTGACACAGGTCCTAATCCAGGCACTTGTCATCTCCCGTCTGGATTACTGCAACTCGCTGTTGGCTGGGCTCCCTGCCTGCGCCATTAAACCCTTACAACTTATCCAGAATGCTGCAGCCCGTCTGGTGTTCAACCTTCCCAAGTTCTCTCATGTCACCCCGCTCCTCCGCACACTCCACTGGCTTCCAGTTGAAGCTCGCATATACTACAAAACCATGGGGCTTGCCTACGGAGCTGTGAGGGGAACGGCACATCCCTACCTTTAGGCTCTGATCAGACCCTACACCCAAACGAGGGCACTACGATCATCCACCTCTGGCCTGCTAGCCCCCCTACCTCTATGGAAGCAGTTCCTGCTCAGCCCAGTCAAAGCTATTCGCTGCTTTGCCACCCCAACGGTGGAACAAGCTCCCCCACGACGCCAGGACAGCGGAGTGACTGGCCCCCTTCCAGAGACACCCTACCTCTTTAAGGTATACCTGGAATAGTATAAGAGTAATCCTTCTACCCTAACCCCCCCCCCACCCCCATTAAAAAAACACTTGTCTTTTGTCTAAACTAACACCTGACTTATTTCCCTGCTAGCACTGACTTTCCTCACAGCTGCCTATTTAAAGAAATGTACTTATTGTGACATAGATGTGGTTGTCCCTGATAGCACTGACTTTGCTCACAGCTGCTTGTTTAAAGAAATGTACTTACTTTGATCGAGATGTGGTTGTCCCACTGGCTATCCTAAGTTGAATGCACCCACTTGTAAGTCACTCTGGATAAGAGCGCCAGCTAAATGACTAAAATGTTAAATGTAAATGAGCTGGGTCAAGATAACCTTTTGAAGGCATGCGATAGATCAATACACCTTGGATAATGCTAGAATAAGTACCCATCACTTTATTAATCACTGTCTGCCTGGTGCTGGCTCAGAGCTGGACAGTATGGACTGCCTACTGTTGTTCTCTATGAATTATCAATGACTGAATAAACCCTTGACATTTCCTATTCAAAACAGATGCAATGTGCAATAATGTGATGTAGTTACAGCGGGTGAAGTAAGTATTGAACACGTCACCATTTTTCTCAGTAAATATATTTCCAAAGGTGCTATTGACATGACATTGACATTTTCACCAGATGTTGGTAACAACCCAAGTAATCCATACATACAAAGAAACCAAAACAAATAAGTTCAGAAATTAAGTTATGTATAATAATGTGAAATGACACAGGGAAAAAGTATTGAACACATGAAGAAAGGGAGGTGCAAAAAGGCATGGAAAGCCAAGGCAAGCTGAAAACTATCAGTAATTAAAAAGCAATCCAGCCCCCTGTCAGTGCAAATTAATATCAGCTGGTTCAGTCCCAACTGATGGCCTACAAAAAGGTCTCATTGCCAAGGTGTTACACAAGACACATCTCATGATGGGTAAAAGCAAAGAGCTGTCTCAAGACCTTCGCAACCTAATTGTTGCAAAACACAATGATGGCATTGGTTATAGGCACATTTCTAAGCTTCTGAATGTTCCAGTGAGCACTGTTGGGGCCATAATACGGAAGTGGAAAGACAATAATTTCACCATAAATTTGCCTCGACCAGGTGCTCCTCGCAAGATTTCTGACAGAGGAGTGAAAAGAATAATCAGAAGAGTTGTCCAAGAGCCAAGGACCACTTGTGGACAGTTTCAAAAAGACCTGCAATTAGCAGGTACTGTTGTCTCAAAGAAAATAGTAAGTAATGTACTCCACCGCCATGGCCTGTACGCACACTCACCACTCAAGACTCCATTGCTGAAAAAAAAGCATGTTGAAGCTCGTTTAAAGTTTGCTGCACAACATTTGGAGAAGCCAGTGAAATACTGGGAGAATATAGTGTGGTCAGATGAGAGGAAAATTGAACTGTTTGGATGTCATAATACACACCATGTTTGGAGGAGAAATGGCACTGCACATCACCCTAAAAATACCATACCAACAGTGAAGTTTGGAGGTGGGAACATCATGGTGTGGGGCTGCTTTTCAGCAAATGGTACTGGCAAACTTCACATAATTGAAGGAAGGATGAATGGGCAAATTTACAGAGACATTCTTGACAAAAATCTGCTGCCATCTACCAGGATGATGAAGATGAAATGAGGGTGGACATTTCAGCAAGACAATGATCCCAAACACACAGCCAAGGAAACTCTCAATTGGTTTCAAAGAAAGAAAATAAAGCTGCTAGAATGGCCCAGCCAATCACCTGACTTAAATCCCATTGAGAATCTATGGAAAGAACTGAAGATCAAGATTCATAGAAGAGGCCCACGGAACCTCCATGATTTGAAGACTGTTTGTGTGGAAGAATGGGCCAAAATCACACCAGAGCAATGCATGTGACTAGTTTCTCCATACAGGAGGCGTCTTGAAGCTGTCATTACCAACAAAGGCTTTTGTACAAGGTATTAAATAAATATCATTAAGTGTGTTCAATACTTTTTCCCTGTGTCATTTCACAACTTAATTTCTGAATTTATTTGTTTTGGTTTCTTTGTATGTATGGATTACATGGGTTGTTACCAACATCTGGTGAAAATGTCATGTCAATAGCACCTTTGGAAATATATTTACTGAGAAAAATGGTGACGTGTTCAATACTTATTTCACCCGCTGTATATGAAGTGCAATGAGCATTTAGCTTATACAATATGTTCCTACTTTGCAGACGTGATGCAGGTCAGCACCAGAGAGAGAGAGAGAGAGGCGGCCCGCGCATCTGCCATCCAGTTGGGTGGAATGGATGGCTTTTTGCTTAAAGAGAGAGAATATGAGGAGGTGGTGAGGCAGTCATCGCTGGGTGGAAAACTGTGGTAACGAACAGGAAGCCGCGGAGCGTGTGTAGGAGGTAAGGCAGAGGATAGCAACACTCACGTTGGCCTGGCAGCTCTGGTATTTATAGCCTGGCTGTGGTTGGCACCAATACGCTCATCTGTTTTATCTAGTGCAAGAACAGCAAAATCAGAGGGGCTACAAAACTGTACATCTGATCAGACAGGTCTGGTGTATAGGAATTTTGAATGGCATGTGTATCTCAGTGTTTTATTATTTGGGCCTTTGCCTTTGACTTGTATACTTAATGTAGCCTATGTACAGTAGTTTTGGTTAATCAGAGAACATCCCAATCCAGACACAAGTGCAGCGAATTTGGGAGTATAGCCATTTGCTGCCATTGAAAACGATGCAGATGTCCTATCTTGTCTTAGTTATAATAATCTTTTCACGAACTCTGCAACCATCAGTACAACTCTTTCACCAAGTGTGGTCGAAATATGACATAATACAACACATACAAATTCAGTATACCTAGCCTACCCACATGTATTATATTTGGCCTACCTGTAAACTACATGATGCTTTACCGCCACCAGCTGGACTGTGCAAAAACTACTCGAGGCATGCACACCGTTCTTATTTCACCTCAGTGACGCGCGCGCCCCTTTCGCTGTTTATTCCTGACTCGCGCAGATGCTCATATACAGGAGCCATTTTGACATATTTCTCAGACGACGCCAAACCACACTGAGGTAACTGTCTATAATTATCGGGTAAATGTACCAAAATTGCATTGTTAATGCTTTTTGCTTTCCTATGGAAAATAACTCACTTTGACAAATTGCTTTTTAATCTTCGCAATTTAGCAAGCAAACGTGCTCACCATATCGATGAAGGAATTGAAGAGATTAGAACCTTAACGTGCTAGCTAGCGTTAGCTATGCTACTAGGCCCCCGTCCTTGTGTATAACTTTACTCGGCATGCGACGTTACTCTATTTCGAGTGCCAATTCTTTACTTTTTTCACGTTATTTACCGTTACAACTGTATTGTATTTCACAGCCAAATTCGGTCTATTAGTTCTCTAACGTTAACTAACAACGTCTTTAGTTGTTACCTACAAAATGGCCGTCCGCTAATGCACGTTTCAATAGCTAACGTTAACCGCTAGTTAACCATATCCTTTTAGTTATTTTGGACGTCGGCGTGGCAACAAATGTTAATTTACTGCCGATGTTTAGGTAAAGTTTGCTAATTACCAGATAATAGGCTAGCTGGCGTTGCATGATAGGCCAGGTCGTGTTTACAGTGTGAAATTGGTTTAACGTTCACCTGCTTAACGTTGGCAAACTATCCTTTGTTTGTTCCCTGGTTTTTAGCTAGCGTCTCTATCTAGTTAACGTCAGCTGAAGGTTATGGTGGCCACTTCCTTGTTATTTGGTTAGTTGCAATGAGTGAGCATTTCCCGCCGATTCCCAGGTTACTAGTTAGTCAAGTTGGCCAGCTAAATTATAGAGAATGCACGACTAACTTAATTGCACGGGTTAAACCATGCCTGCTGCATGGCGTTATATTGCCTAAATTGTATGGCTTCATAGCTACCTTCTCCTGGTGCCATCCATATGTAAAATGTAGTCGTTCACACTAAATATAACAATGTTTGTAGGCCAGCCACTTATTTGTTTATTTTTCTCTCTAGATAATCCAAGATGTCTGACGAAGGGAAGCTTTTTGTTGGAGGATTGTGTTTTGACACAGATGAAAGTTCCCTAGAAGAGGCGTTTTCCAAGTATGGAAACATTGCTAAAGGTATGTTGCCCCTCCGGGCTGTAAGTGGGCTTTGGCCATTCTATGTACATTCTATTGAGTGGGAGATTGATGTGTGGTGTTTTGTTGTTTTTTTTCAGTCGATGTTGTCAGAGACAGAGAGACGCGGAGGTCCAGGGGTTTTGGCTTTGTGACTTTTGAAAACCCTGAAGATGCCAAAGATGCAATGGTTGCAATGAATGGCAAGGTGAGGGGATTCCTTTCCCAGACACACGCAGATCTTTGACTGATACAAATCATTGTTATTATAATTTATTTTCCCCACTGTTCGTCAGTCTGTCGATGGCAGGATGATCCGCGTGGATGAGGCTGGCAAGTCAGGAGGAAGATCTGACCGTGGTGGCGGCGGTTTCAGGGGGGGTTCTGGTGGCTTCAGGGGTGGTTCTGGTGGCTTCAGAGGAGGCAGAGGAAGAGGTGGGTGTGGTTATTTAGGAGGTAAGGGCTGGCATTGCAAAGTGGTTAGCTTCCATTTGCTCTAAGTCACGTCCCTCCTTTTTTTTTTTTATCTTGCTGCAAACTGTAGGGCCTTTGACTGAAATCCTCTTTATTTTTGCCCTAGGTGGTGGTGGCTATGGTGGAGGAGAAAGGAGCTATGGTGGAGGAGACCGAAGCTATGGTGGCGACAGAAGCTATGGTGGAGGAGAGAGGAGCTATGGAGGTGACAGAAGCTATGGTGGCGGAGGAGACAGAAGTTACAGTGGTGGCTACAGGAGTGGTGGTGGAGGAGGATACTCCTCTGGGGGTGGCAGTGGAGGTTACAGAGAGGCCAGGTAAGACTTGATTTAATGGTATTGTTTTTTCTAAGTGCTGACTATTAAGTGATCCGTCAGCTGGTTTTAATAACATTAGTAGGATTTTTGCTACAGGAGTTGTGTTTATAGGATAATCATGTACTTTCTGTTAACCAGCATTCATATGGCCACTAATTATTTTTTTTAGGAGTGGAGGGGAAAGTGGTTATGGTGGCCGCTCTGGGGGATCCTACAGAGACAGCTATGACAGCTATGGTAAGTATAATGATGTAGCCTAGGTGCCATGATCTCACTGTTGGTATGGACTAGAAATGTTTAGTACGGACTGGACGTGATTGCATAGACTCCCAGAATGGCCATGTTAAACTTTGTTGCTCAGTATCCAAAAGCCTGTGCCATCCTCTTAGATTAGTATGTAAAAAATACTCACGTCTGCTAAAAATCCAGCTCTCTGCCACCCACCCACCCAGAAGCAGAAAGACATTCCTAGATTTTTTTTTTCAGAGTCAGTTCTTTTGAAGAGGATTAAGTTCACTGCCAATGCCCCTTGCCCTGATGCTTTAATGTTGCAATGAGAACTGTGGCACTAAATGTGAATAGGTTCTAGTCTGTGAGAAATGTCCGAATGCTGCAGTGCCTTTACACTTGTGGCTTCTTCTTGTCCTCAGCTACACACGAGTAAAAACAAAAACAAACTTCCTGATTGCAAGATCGTCCCTTCACTGGCTGTTTTTTTTTTTAAGATGCGCTCTGCAAAGACACTTTCTTCTGTTTGTGGTATCTGATTCTAGTGTTTCTTTAACAAACTTAGCAGTTTCTTTAGTTCGTTTTTTGTGTTGAAAGTGTTCTACAGGATCTTTCATGGCAGTAATTTAAATCCTGTAGCGGTTAATTACTATAAGCCTTGACGCTCACAAAGGGTCTTAGTACCTTAAGTTCAGCATGCCCTCCTGGTGTTGCAGGGAGAATGGACACTGGGAGAATCACATTTGATAATGAATTGCTTTATTTGCAATAAAACCTGTTCTCACCGTTGAATCGTAATCTGTTCAACACAGCCTGATAGCTTCTAAGACAAATTCGGTCCTGACCATGTTCCTGCTCAATCGGAAGACTCAAATATCAGTAGTGACATGTTTCCATTTAAGCTTATTTTTAACTTGAGTTGTGAATTCTGGTCTTTTAACAAAGTAATCTATAAAATTTACACTGGAAGCTTGACAAGCTGTGATGTGCTCCTTCAGTTCTGTAATGCATTCCTTTTAGTTTAGCAAGGTAGGAATGCTAGGTGGGAGCATCTGTTTCCATCAGACCACCTTGATATTGCTAAAGATTTGTAAATACTCAGTATCCAAAGAGTGAATGACTGACTGGTGAACAAACTTCATTTCATTGAAAGGTATACTAGGTGTTCGCAGCCTTCTGCATTTGGCCTAAGGTACTTTGCTCTTTTCAAACGTGCATAATATGCTCAATGATGGACTGAAGATTCACGATAACTCAATGTTACTTCAAGGATATGTGCTCTGTTCTGTGTACCAACACCACATTTTTTTTGTATATCCTGGCTTCATGAAGCCTATTAAACAATCCGTTGAAAATGTTCTGATTTCTTGTGCCTTCAAAGAACTTAAGCCTGTTCACATTAAGCCAGCTAAATGTTATGCATTGTGAGTCTTGTAGGGAGTGATGCAGTAGGTGGGTTGAGAGAAATGATAGCATAGTCTCTGTTGGAAAGGGTATTCTGAAAGGCGGATCTCATTTTGGAAGGGTGGCTGGGTGTAAGGGTGTTCAGGAATATTGGGACTTTTTCTGAATTTCTTACTCAGGCTGCTAAAAGAGCTACCCTGATACTGAAGCAAGTCATTGTGGGGCTGGGTGTCTTGAAAGCAGAATAGAAATGAAATGTCAACCTGGTTCTGGCACTGGTTATTTTTATTTTTTTATAATGCTTCATTGCGCCCAAGAGCTCTACTATCGTTTTGGAACTCAACAAAATCCTTGGAGAATGAAGTGTTGTGCCTACCGACACGTGAATCCTCTCGGGCGAATGCTGCTCTCTTGGCTAGTTCATAAGTGGAAATAGGACAGTAATGTGAGGTAAAGACTTTTGCTCTCCTGTTCGCATCCCTCAAAGTTCTCATTTTGATGTCCATCTTATCTACCTTCAACTTTGCCCAACTACCGCTGTCACTTCCTCAGGCCCTAGCCGTTACTGTTCAGAACCCCGACTTGCATGAGTACATCCAGTTACTTATCCACTTAAAAATAAACAAATTCACCCTGGCCCCCATAGACCATGGACTTCTAGAGACTCTGAAAATGACCATTGATCTTTTGAAAATTCCATAAGTTGTCATTGCTCAAGTATCCCTAGTGTAAAACAAGATCCTCACAGTTTCGATCTGTGAAACTACAAGTACTGTTCTCCTAGTGATTGCAAAGTTGTCTTCATCTTAAAGGTACACTCAGCAAAATTACAATGCCACAAGAAGGGCAGATATTGAGATGCAAGAAAGACTTCACTCGGTCACAGTATGTGCACGGGTTCACTTCACAGCGTTTTAGCCAGGGCACCAAAACAGCTGAGAAGTTGAGCCTTGTGCATCAATGCTCTTTGTTGTGGAAATTGACCCATTGCTGTTCACTTTCTGCATCTACGTCATTGCTGAGTCTACCTCTAAATTCTAGACAGATACCACCTTTCTACTTTTGCTTGTCCAGTTTCACTCTGTAATTTGTTTTGTATAAATGTCTAACATTAAATGAACTTTGATAGGATAACACTGTCTAATGCTAAAAGTTAATGCTGTTCAGCACATCTGTAGTTCATGCTGATAATGATAAGCGCATGTCATTGCTGCCCTCAAGCTGTACAACTAATTACTCTCTTGTTACTCGATCAGGTTAAACTAAGTGTTGGCTGTGAAAGTCTGCTCTAACATGAGGCCTGTGGACTACGACGCTGACTGATTCGTTCCAGTGCTTCCTTGGAGGTGGGTATCTTCTGACGTGTATAGTCGTGGCCAAAAGTTTTGAGAATGACAAGTATAGGTCTCCACAGTTTTCTGCTTCAGTGTTCTTAGATCTTTGTCAGTAGTTACTATGGTACACTGAAGTATAATTACAAGCATTCCATAAGTGTCAAAGGCTTTCATTTACAATGACATTCAGTTCATGCAAAGAGTCAATATTTGCTGTGTTGACCCTTCTTTTTCAAGACCTCTGCCCTGGCATGCTGTCAATTAACTTCTGGGCCACATCCTGACTGATGGCAGGCCATTCTTGCATAATCAATGCTTGGAGTTTGTCAGAAGTTGTGGGTTTTTGTTTGTCCACCCGCCTCTTGAGGATCGACCACAAGTTCTCAATGGGATTAAGGTCTGGGGAGTTTCCTGGACATGGACCCAAAATGTCAATGTTTTGTTCCCAGAGCCACTTAGTTATCACTTTTGCCTTATGGCAAGGTGCTCCATCGTACTGGAAAAGGCATTGGTTGTCACTAAACTGTTCTTGGATGGTTGGGAGAAGTTGCTCTCTGAGGATGCGTTGGTACCATTCTTTATTCATAGCTGTGTTCTTAGGCAAAATTGTGAGTGAGCCCACACCCTCTGCTGAGAAGCAACCCCACACATGAATGGTCTGAGGATGCTTTACTGTTGGCATGACACAGGGCTGATGGTAGCGCTCACCTTGTCTTCTCCGGACAAGGTGTTTTCCGGATGGCCCAAACAATTGGAGAATGACTACCCCAGTCCTCAGCAGTCCAATCCCTGTACCTTTTGCAGAATATCAGTCTGTCCCTGATGTTTTTCCTGGAGTGATGTGGCATCTTTGCTGCCCTTCTTGACACCAGGCCATCCTCAAAGTCTTCGCCTCACTGTGCGTGCAGATGCACTCACACCTGCCTGCTGCCATTCCTGAGCAAGCTCTGCACTGGTGGTGCCCCGATCCCGCAGCTGAATCAACTTTAGAGGTCCTGGCGCTTGCTGGACTTTCTTGGGCGCCCTGACACCTTCACAACAATTGAACCTCTCTCCTTGAAGTTCTTGATGATCCGATAATGGTTGATTTAGGTGCAATCTTACCAGCAGCAATATTCTTGCCTGTGAAGCCCTTTTTGTGCAAAGCAATGATGATGGCATGTGTTTCCTTGCAGGTAACCATGGTTGACAGAGGAAGAACAATGATTTCAAGCACCAACCTCCTTTTAAAGCTTCCAGTTCCTGTTATTCTGACTCAATCAGCATGACAGTGATCTCTAGCCTTGTCCTCGTCAACGCACTCGCCTGTGTTAACCAGACAATCACTGACATGATGGCAGCTGGTCCTTTTGTGGCAGGGCTGAAATGCAGTGGAAATGTTTTTTGGGAATTAAGTTCAGTTTCTTGGCAAATTCATCATCTGATCACTCTTCATGACATTCTGGAGTATATGCAAATTGCCATAATCAACACTGAGGCAGCAAACTTTGTGGAGACCAATACTTGTGTCATTCTCTCAACTTTTGGCCATGACTGTATTAAATGCCTTCGAGCTGAAGTCATGGGCCCTGTTTGGGTTCCCCCTAAAAATTACATAATCACTGATCTGACAAATCTACTGGTGAAAGCATTGTGGAACCCTGCTTTTACCTGTCCTTTAGTCAGATATCTCTCAAGGAAGTGTTCATATTTACAATATACAACCAGTGCATGTTTTAAGTTGGCTTGTAAGGCTATGGCCCCACCCATATGTTTTTTTTTTTTACTAGACAAGACGGTTAAGAACAAATTCTTATTTACAATGACTGCCTACCTACAGGAAAGCCATAGTAGTACGGTGCCCCTGGAGCAAATTAGGAATAAGGACACATGCTTGGGGATTCGATCCAGCAACCTTTTGGTTACTGGCCCAACGCTCTCACTAGGTTACATGCCGCCCTCAAACATAAACTGATGAAATCGTAGACAACATACATTGTCTGTCAAAAGTAAGTCAACTTTTGGATCTTTTCGGCAGTTGCTTTTTTTTTTCTTTTTTTTTTGTCAATCAGTGTTTATGGCCTTGTGGTGGAAACTCCCTACAGTATGTTTACACTCCAATGCTTTTAAAAGTGGGGAGAAGTACACACTTGGTGAGAATTGGAATGCTTGCTGCTGATCTGTCAACTATTAACAGTAGCATATGGTGCAACTGTGGTGCAGCGGTCTAAGGCACTGCATCTCAGTGCAAGAGGTGTCACTAGACACCCTGTTTAGATTCCAGGCTGTATCACAACTGGCCATGATTCGGAGTCCCATAGGACGACGCACAATTGGCCCAGCATTGTCAGAGTTTGGCTGGTGTAGGCCGTCATTGTAAATAAGAATTTGATCTTGACACTTTATTTTTTATTTTAATACAAAAATTTTTTTTTAGCTGTGCTTAGTGTTGTACATGAGTCCTCATCTGTCGTCTGACTGTATTTCTTCTTTCTTTCCTTTGACTGACTTTATTCCAGGTTCTCCACAGGATGGCTTGCCCTGAAATGGCAAGAAACCGCTCCATGGAAAATCACAACCAGGAGATAAATCTTTAAGACTGAACTAGATGTGCTGCTGAACTGGGCTTGTCGTTTAGTCGAGACCTGCCTTGGAATGTGATATTAAATCTGGTATTCAGATATGATCTCCATGACATTTACCAAACTGTTCTGGCGGACCAATGCAGTACGTGTATTACCAGTATACACAACTTTACATTTGTATGAAGTACTCAAATGAACTGTCTTGGAAATTGAATGTATTAAATATATATTTTTGCAAATTGGTTGCTTATTTCTTGCACATTGTTATAGGACATTCCTGTAATGTCAACATATATTTCTGATGGTGAATTGACTATTGTATGCAATGACTCAAAGGCATATGGCACAGGCAGTTATACCTTTGGATTCATTTATCTGTAGTTGATCTTCCAATTTAAGATATATGTTTTAATCAATCTGAAGACTTTCCTTCAGTCAGTGGAGTCTTATCTGCTTAATATACATAAGATGGGCGTAACTGCAAGGGACGCATCAATACATATACCGGGAGGCCCCGCATCTCATTCATTCCCATCTGCTGCAGGTCGGTCGCAAGAGGTTCTTAGTGTTTTGTCGGAGGTAAGACATTGAAATAACGTATTAATGTTGGTGTTCGTAAACGTATTTAATTTGGTACAGGAACTACCAGGATAGTGTCACGCTAAATTAGTGTCTGACATCACCCGAGGTGGAGTCTGAGCGAGGCTGAAGATGCAGCTAACTAGCGAGCAGGTAGCCTACGATAACATCCTCATCATAGTAAATTAATTGTGTTCGAAGTCCTAATTTATGGACAATTATATTGTGGTGTGCGAAACAGTCCAACGTTCTTGCATTCGGCTTAATAAAAGCCGATGCCCACATTTTGTTATCCATGGGAGCGAGCGTACTCACTAACGTTAGTCGATGCGATGACGCAGTGATAGCTGGCTATCATAAATGGCGACGTTGTGGTACAATGTTGAACAAAGGGGGTTGCATCTAGGCCTAGGACATGTGGGGGCGGGGAACACGACGATTTATTTAGCAAATATACGAGTGCTTACTGATTTGGAATAAAAACAAGAAACTGAATCGCACCCACTCATCAGCTTGTGGAGCGATGACCGTTTTTTGTTGTTGCGAACACGCACATTTCATTGGCTAGGTACCGCAAACTAGTTAGCTACGGTAACGTTATATTGGGAAAGCGAGGACGGGGGTGGGGGGCAGATGGTATTGGGCCTTTATGAGCTAAGCCCCCCATACGCATTTGTGCTTCACTCGCTGGCCATTGACTGGTTTATATCAAACTCTTTCTGGGTTACATTGATTTTGGTAATACAACATACTTTATTTTGGGTACAAATACAAAACAGAATCAAGCCAAATTAACGTTTACAATTAGATGTTTGTTATTGCGTGTATATTTGCACCATTGCAAGAATAGAACATGAACAGAGGTTTGCATCCAATAATAACCTGCTAACCAGTGATGTAGGCATGAGTGGACCTGGGGAGCCAGGCCCACCTAATCAGATTTAGCGAAACAAAAATACATGAATAATTTCTGCCAACTGCCCCGATGCTAACAATTTAAATCATTGCGTCCATAATAAATGTTATTTCTTCCCTTCTGCAGTGGTGAAAAGGAAGGATGTCTGACGAAGGGAAGCTTTTTGTGGGTGGCCTCAGCTTTGACACTAATGAACAGTCATTAGAAGATGTATTCTCCAAATATGGGCAAATATCTGAAGGTAAGCAGCTGTAACTGTTGGATACTGTGTGCAATGTAATAAAAAACAATAATCTATCTGGTGGTCCACTATTTGAACATGCTTTGAATGGTACCTATCTGGCAAAGTTGCCTTGTGTGTCTATAGTCTTAACTTAATTTTTTCTCTGTCTAGTTGTTGTAATTAAAGACAGAGAAACTCAGAGGTCCAGGGGCTTCGGTTTCGTCACCTTCGAGAACCCAGATGAGGCCAAGGATGCTATGCTGGCCATGAACGGCAAGGTGACAACTAAACCTAAACTCCACCCTGGAACACAACTCTTGATCGTGCAACAAGGATATTAATGGTGTATTCTTTATTTTATCTTCCCAAACCTTTTCTGTGTCAGTCTCTTGATGGCAGACAGATCCGTGTCGACCAGGCCGGCAAATCTGGCGGTGGTGGCAGGTCCGGAGGTGGATTCCGAGGGGGCTCTTCAGGCGGCAGAGGAGGTGGAGGAGGATACTTCCGTGGAGGCAGAGGTGGTGGTGGTGGTGGAAGAGGTGGGCGTGGCTTCTCACGAGGCAAGTTTGTTGTTTTCTATCCTACAGCATCCTGACCTTGAGTGTCCCTCCCTCGTTTGCCTTGGAGTGACTGACACCCCAGTCCCAACCCTACAAAGATGTCCTCCTCACACCTGCGCTAGCCTGGGATTCTGTGACTTGCAGAACTAACCAGAAGTAGTGTGTGTGCGTCCACCCCGTACTCTGACCCCCCCTCTGGTCCCTCATCCTTAATAACCACTCCTACGTCCCCATGTCTTTTTGTTTTGCAGTGACTGTTGCCGTTGTCTAGTAGCTGTAGAGGTTTGATTGAAATCTGTTTGGCTAGTGATTAAAAAATAAATAATAATAATAATTGAACCTTTATTTAACTAGGCAAGTCAGATAAGAACAAATTCTTATTTACAATGAGGTCCTACTCCGGCCAAACCGGACAACGCTGGTCCAATTGTGCGCCGCCCTATGGGACTCCCAGTTACGTCCGCATTGTGATACAGCCCGAATTCAAACCAGGGTCTGTAGTGACGCCTCTAGCACTGAGATGCAGTGCTTAAGACCGCCACACCACTTGGGAGCCCAGATAGCATGTCCAAACTGAAGAGTGGTGTTCGATATTCTCTTATCAACTAATATAACCATAACATGAGTGCATGGCTGCTTTTCGTCTACCTTGAGGCAGCTGTTAACCACAAGTTATATTACAGGTGGTGGAGACCGGGGTTATGGTGGTGGGCGTTACGACAACAGAAGTGGAGGCTCATACGGATCAGAAAGAGGCTACTACAACAAAGACAGGTGAATAGTGATGATACACCACCTCAGCTACATGAAGTCACATTTGCAGATACATAGCTACTGTATGTTAGGCAATTGATAGAATCTGGGAAGACAAAGGTGAGGAGTATAGATCCTATAGGTTAATCACAACGCATTTTAAGAAGCTATGCGCCCATTTTGACAGTAGGCAAGCACTTTTAGGAAGACCGTTTTTAATTTGATATTACTCAACTTGCTTCTGTTCGTCCAATTCGTGTTTACTGATGTACATTTCTTCTTCTGTCCACAGAGCGCAAGGAGGAGGATACGGCGATCGTTCAGGAGGTTCGTACAGAGACAGCTCCGATAGCTATGGTGAGGCTTCTTATAAGCTTACACAAGCGTAGGAAGTCAGGATAGGCGACCAATCTGGTGCCTGGACAGCCACATCCCTGCAAGCTACCATAGACTTGGAATCGGCCAAGCGACACGAGAGCAGAGGCAGGTTCTTGACCTGTATAGCAGCTGGATCGGCTCCTCTCAGACCGGGTTTGCCCCCTATGGTCTTGGGCCAACTAATGGATGAAAAGATCTGTGAAATTAGTAATTTTCTCAATGCATGAAGCCTTTCTTTAGTCATTTGTAACTGAGAAATTGGTTCTCTATTCCCATTCTTTCCTCACCATATTGAGAAATAGTAGTGGTGGACACTGGGCATTTCCTACAAAACAGATGCCCTACCAGGTTAGTATTGGAAAATGGGAGTCATTTGGTGCTCATTAAAGGTAAGGTATGCAGTATAGGAAAGACCCAGGGTACCACTTCAGCTCAGTGGAAGAGAGGGTCTGCAGATGGGCCTTAGTGTACTTGTGTTTCCCTCCTTGTTGGAGAGCCTGGGACCTCGTCATTAACCACTGGGCTTTCTCTTCTCTGAACAGGCGGTGCTGTTGTCAGTGGCGCACAGTGAGGCTGCCTCCTGTAGTTGAAATATGTTGAACTGAAGAAACAATATGTTGAAGGCCCAGTTTAGCACTGCAGAAAGCTAAGGTAGGCTGAACCCGGTCTGCAACTGTCTTGGCGCGAGCTGTCCTACAGGGGTCATAGCATTAGCTCTCTACTTCCTGCTTTTCTTATCATAAGCCTTTTCTCTCTGTCATGTAGCAGCTTTTTTGTAAAGGTGTATATTCCCTTGCTTCTTTGCAATACAAGGATCTGCACACACACACACACAAAATGGAGCCAGTCACCTTTCTGGTTGATGTAATTTGCATAGAGTAGTAGCAGGATCTTTCTGCTCTTTAGTTTTTTTGTTGGAAGTTTTCTATCCATGGAATAGGCCGACGTAATATTGCTCCCATGGAGCGGAGTTTGACTGCACTTGCTGAATGGAAACAAAAAGGTTCTCAATCAGATGTCCTGCCTTCAGATATCAAGAGTATTTGTCAGAGAAAATGTAATTCACACTAGCATAATTTGCTACCACCTCTAAGTATCTTTAAAAGGAATTAACGTTCAATAGCAGCAGGGCCCCTTTCGAGACATGAGCTCCCTACCATCCACAGAATCAAGGTAAACTGTGTGCGTCTTTCCAACTTCTCTGCAGGTGACGAGGGCGGCTGGTAGGACAGTGGAGTCCGGATGTCTGTCGTCTGGGCACGGCCCCTCACCCCGAACCGGCGGCCCCATCCCGATGACGGCGGGCCTGGCCTGGTCCTAGCCCAGCGCCTGCTGCTCCGCGACACTTTAAATCTTCTTCTGAAACCCACCATGTAGATAAGAGCAGTCCTGGATAAGTGCGGGGAGGGCTGGCTTGCACTCCGAGCCACCCACCACCGGTCTGTTCCAAGTTTTTGTTTTTTACTTTCTGATCCTCCTTATTTGTTATTGAAAAACCGCAGAGAACAAAATTTTCATTTACAGTTTTTGTGGGGAGCTCGAAAGAGCAAGGCTCATGTGCTGTAGGCCGTTGCCTCACTTTGGGCTGTGCACGGATAGGCACAACCTGAAAGACGGAATATATCTTGGATAGAGAATGGTAACGTTTTTGTAGTTTTAAAGCTCTGCTCTGTAACAAAGTACGAAAATGCTTGCACTTATTTTGGTTGTTTTGATTGTGACTGCTTTGCCACCCGTTAATGGTGATGAGTCTGAATGAGGGAAATGTACACAAAGGTCCGAAACCTTCCATCACCACCACCATGTTTGCACTGTTCTACCTGACTGAGAGGGAGGGATGGTAGAGATGTTCTCCAAACGTTCTCTAGTCCACTTGTTAGGATTGCTGTGGGTTCCGGTAAATGAAGAGGGCCTGCTCAATTGTTTTCTGGATCACTGATGTGTTGTTTGACTGACCTATCTATGGCAGGTTCTCGTCTAATTTATTTTGGTTTCTACTGAGAACGGTTTTTATTTTATTAGCTGCACATTTTGAATAAGGAACTGTCACACGACAGTTGAGTACACAGCGCTGAATTAAATTGAAGCGTGCCAGTTCTAAAAGAAAACTACTACTTATGAGCTCTTTTCAACAACCTACTTTTTATGAGGGTACAAATGGAGTGATTTCACAACTGTTCTCGTCATAGCATCAGATTGGTTTTGTATTTGATTTTTTTTAAGCATTCTGTATCTTCATGGTTGTATTTTTCCTAAATAAAAAAACCTTTACAAATCTCTGTTTCTGGTTTTGAAATAGGCTACATTACATAGGCATATCCATATTCTTCTGTTCTCATTTGCAAGCATTTCAAAAAGAGGTGACTTGATAGATATACATTTATGAGATGATATTGAAAGGAGTATCTGGCTAGAAATTAAATGACATTGTCTAAACTCACACCTGCTCATGGTCACTATTGGAATACTCCCACATGAGATCATTCTTTTTTGGAAAGACTTGTGAGAAGTTGTAAATTAAACTACAGATATAGGGTTTAAAGACCATGCCGGTATAAAACAATTCCAGCAGGGGGGGATGTCTGTACTGTGAAAAATACAATGTGCAGACAGAAACTACCCTGAAACTCAGGAGTATCGTGTATTCAACAGATCTAGAAGACTGGCATGCCAGGACTGACATAATGCTCAATATTGTGTAGGTTAGGTAAGAAGGGATTCTTTGCTGTCACACTGCATTAAACAATGGAACTTCCTAAAAACACACCACTTCGATACAGCTACCTTTTTCCTAACCGTAACCTAATTCTCCTCACCAGTTTTTAAGGAATCTCATATTTGCCTTTTCTTCTGGAATTTTCATCTCTTCCATTTGTCACAATATTATTAATCGCATTGGTAGTCATCATGAGAGACATTCTTTAATTTATTGCAATTAATGTTGCCCTTAGAATACATTCCAGACTGTTTTAATGTATTTTACATAGATGGTATGTTATCCCAATGTGCAGAAGGGGGCAGTCTTGTCTTAAATATCTTTGGTGTGTTAATGTATTTTACTGCTTGTATAGTTTCAATACTGCTCAATTTTAATGTTTTATTTTATTTAACCTTTATTTAACTAGGCAAGTCAGTTAAGAACAAATTCTTATTTACAATGACAGCCTACAACAGCCAAACTCAGATGACGCTGGTTCCAGCCTATGGGATTCCCAATCACGGCCAGTTATGCAGCCTGGATTCAAACCAGGTTGTCTGTAGCGACACCTCTAGCACTGAGATGCAGTGTCGTAGACCACTGCGCCACTTGGGAGCCTCTACCAGAAATATGATTGTTGCAACTTGATAAAAGCACATCTTATCAGTTTGCTCAGATATTCACAAAATAAATGTGTCCAGTAGCATCAACTCTACTTATTTAAGATTCAAAACTGCTGCAGAACAGGACTTGAAAGCATTGTTTGATAGATGGAAATTCAGAGGTTTCAAATGTTACTCCATGTAGGGGCATAGACAGCTAATTTCCTGCAATTCTACACATTTTTCCATGATGTATGTCTCATAAAAACACTTAACAAAGCTACAGTTAGTTTCAGAATGGGTAGCAAGGAATACGTCAGTCCTAAATATTTAAAAAACTAAAAGCATTGTATTTGGGACAAATCATTCACTAAACCATAAACCTCAACTAAATATTGTAATGAATAATGTGGAAATTGAGTTGAGGTGACTAAACGGCTTGGAGTAACCCTGGATTGTAAACTGTCATGGTCAAAACATGTTTATACAACAGTAGCTAAGATGGGGATAAGTCTTGTCCATAATAATGCGCTGCTCTGCCTTCTTAACAACACTATCAACAAGGCAGGTCCTACAGGCCCTAGTTTTGTCGCACCTGGACTACTGTTCAGTCAGGTGCTACAGAGGGACTTAGGAAAATTGCAATTGGCTCAGAACAGGGCAGCACGGCTGGCCCTTAAATATACACAGAGAGATAACATTTAATAATATGCATGCCAATCTCTCATGGCTTAAAGTGGAGGAGAGATTGATTTCATCACTACTTGTTTTTGTAAGAAGTGTTGACAAGCTGAATGCACCGAGCTGTCTGTTTAAACTACTAGCACACAGCTTGAACACCCATGTATACCCCACAAGACATGCCACCAGAGGTCTCTTCACAGTCCCCAAGTCCAGAAGAGACTATGGGAGGTGCACAATACTACATGGAGCCATGACTACATGGAACTCTATTTCACATCAGGTAACTGATGCAAGCAGTAGAATCAGATTAGAAAAAAACAGATAAAAATACACCTTATGGAACCTCAGGTACTGTGAAGAGACACACACAGGTACAGACACGAATGCGCACACAAACGCTAGCGCACACACTCTACACACACGTACATTGTAATATTGTTGTATTACTATCACTATCAGGCGAATAAAGCAAGGCTGCCCTGTGCTAAAGGACCTCAACGTTACACTGGAAGAGAATCAACTCTTTTGCTCTGACAACCATCAGGTCTGCTCATCAGGACTAAAAATGGACCTGCTGATTCTCATCCAGTGTCATGTTGAGGTCCTTTAGCACAGGGCAGACAGTTCTTGGGCACCTCCTCATTTTCTGTCTGCTGGAGGCCAATGGGTCTCACATGGTCGGTGAAAACCGCATTCTCCTCCAGCTTGGAGGCAGAGAGAGCAGGGTTGTCAAATGCTACAACTTACATCCTTGGTTCTATAGTCTACTCAGCAAGCCTGGTGGTTAATTTAATGGTGGTTAACTGTTTGTTACAAATCAATTTCAGACTTTTACATTGTAGTGACATCAATGTGCAAGCACAATTTCACATGTGTAGGTGAAAATAAAAAAACAATATGCGCAGCTTTAGGTCCTAGCTTGGAGTTTTACCTTGTGTAGCATGATATCATTATTATATTCTTCATCACCATCTGTTTCACAAGCATTATCCTTGCTGCATGTTGTGGACTCCCTACATGACCTTAATGGATCTGTAACGTACACACACACAGAGGCACAACGCAATGGAATATACTGTAGTCTTATACCTATCTGCAGTTGACAGTAGTGGACTAACACAGACGCTGATTGAAAACATAATGTCAATCTACTGTTTATCCTTGCTTTCCGCTTGGTTCAACTTGTGCTCTGACATTTCCCTTACGGAAAACACGTTTTCATGTGATCGTGTGATCTTATGGGAAGTTAATGTGATAACATGAAACTACACATGTGAAAACGTGATCACGTAAAGTGTTCCAAAAACACATTTCACATGATTTCATATGCGAAATTTCATGTGTTTTTTCTTTAAGGTATACATATTCTGCAATATATCTTAATGGTGCATGACTACATTTATTGATAGATTTTTTGTACTGTGTTTCATGTCTAAATGCTCCAAAGGGGACGTTATGTCAAAATGTGTAAGTACAACATTAGGAAGAGCTATGTGAAGCATGGAGTAGGATAGCCATAGGCTAAAAACAGTAAAGATATTCAGGTGTGAAAAACCTTGAGACATTGAAATGGTAGCCTATTAAAATGCCGTTGGTGAGATTGCAAGCACAATCCAATTGAAATAGTCGTTTGACCAGCATAAATTTTGCACTTCCTCTGTCTGAATTCTAATTCTATGCATAGAGCTATAAGGTAGTGAATATCAAGGAGAACCATTTAAAGCATTTATAGGACAGATAATGGGACCCAATGGGCTCCACATATATTTGCCCTTGGTTTTCCCTCACTAGATAAGCAGACATTACCGACCCCCCATTGCAGTGGGCGGCAGTCATCACAAAGTCCTCTCTCACAAGAAAACCACCACAGCTTCCCAGCTTCAGGTTGTTGGCGACTGCCTTCTCCAGAAGCACCATGTAAATAAAATAAAATACAATTGTATTGTTCACATACACCTGTTTAGCAGATGTTATTTTGAGTGCAGTGAAATGCTTGTGCTTCTATCTCCGACAATGCAGTAATATCTAACAAGTAATATCTAACAATTTCACAACATGTACCCAATACACACAAATCTAAGTAAGGAATGGAATTAAGAATATGGACAAGCGATGTCGGAGCAGCATGGACTAAGATACAATAGAATAGTATAGAATACAGTATATACATATGAGATGAGTAATGCAAGATATGTAAACATTATTTCAATTTCTTAAAGTGGCCAGTGATTTTTAGTCTATGTCTAATGTGCTAGTGTTGGCTATTTAACAGTCTATTGGCCTTGAGATAGAAGCTGTAGGTGTCCTGGAGAGAGGGTAGATTGCCCCCGGTAATGCGTTGGGCAGACCGCACCTCCCTCTGGAGAGCCCTGCAGTTGCGGCGGTGCAGTTGCCGTAGCAGGCGGTGATACAGCCCGACAGAATGCTCTCAATTGTGCATCTGTAAAAGTTAGTGAGGGTTTTAGGTGCCAAGGCAAATTTATTCAGCCTCCTGAGGTTGAAGAGGCACTGTTGCACCTTCTTCACCACACTGTCTGTGTGGGTGGTCCATTTCAGTTTGTCAGTGATGTGTACGCCAAAGAAGTTGACACTTTCCACCTTCTCCACTGCGATCCTGTCTATGTGGATAGAGGGGTGCACCCTCTGCTGTTTCCTGAAAATCCACGATCATCTCCTTTGTTTTGTTGACGTTGAGTAAGAGGTTATATTCCTGGCACCACACTCCCAGAGCCCTCACCTCCTCCCTGTAGGCTGTCTCGTCATTGTTGGTAATCAAGCCTACTACTGTTGTGTTGTCTGCAAACGTAATAATTGAGTTAGAGGCATGCTTGGTCACACAGTCATTGGTGAACAGGGAGTACAGGAGTGGGCTTAGCATTCACCCTTGTGGGGCCCCAGTGTTGAGGATCAGCAAAGTGGAGGTGTTGTTTCCTACCTTCCCCACCCGGGGGCAGCCCGTCAGGAAGTCCAGGACCCAGTTGCACAGGGCGGGGTTCAGACCCAGGGCCTCGAGCTTAATGATGAGATTGGAGGTTACTATGGTGTTGAATGCTGAGCTATAGTCAAAGAACATCATTCTTACATAGGTATTCCTGAATCAATACATACAGTGAGCTCCAAAAGTATTGAGGCTGACACATTTTTTGTTATTTTGGCTCTGTACTGCACTTTGGATTTGAAATTATACAATGACTATGAGGTTAAATTGCAGAATGTCAGCTTTAATTTGAGGGTATTTCCATCTATATTGGGCAATATTGTACAGTTGAAGTCGGAAGTTTACATACACTTAGGTTGAAGTCATTAAAACTAATTTTTCAACCACTGCACAGATTTCATGTTAACAAACTATAGTTTTGGCACGTCGGTTAGGACATCTACTTTGTGCATGACACAAGTAATTCTTCCAACAATTGTTTACAGAGTGCAAATCAATCCCAGAACAACAGCAAAGGACCTTGTGAAGATGCTGGAGGAAACAGGTACAAAAGTATCTATATCCACAGTAAAACGAGTCCTATATCGATATAACCTTAAAGGCTGCTCAGCAAGGAAGAAGCCACTGCTAGAAAACCCCCATAAAAAAGCTAGACTACGGTTTGCAACTGCACATGAGGACAAAGATCATACTTTTTGGAGAAATTTCCTCTGGTCTGATGAAACAAAAATAGAACTGTTTGGCCATAATGACCATCGTTATGTTTGGAGGAAAAAGGGGAAGGCTTGCAAGCCGAAGAACACCATCCCAACCATGAAGCACGGGGGTGGCAGCATCATGTTGTGGGGGTGCTTTGCTGCAGGAGGGACAAAATAGATGGCATCAAGAGGAAGGAAAAAGATGGGGATATATTGAAGCAACATCTCAAGACATCAGTCAGGAAGTTAAAGCTTGGTCGCAAACGGGTCTTCCAAATGGACAATGACACCAAGCAAACTTCCAAAGTTGTGGCAAAATGCCTTAAGGACAACAAAGTCAAGGTATTGGAGTGGCCATCACAAAGCCCTGACCTCAATCCTATAGAAAATGTGTGGGCAGAACTGAAAAAGCGTGTGCAAGCAAGGAGACCTACAAACCTGACTCAGTTACACCAGTTCTGTCAGCAGGAATGGGCCATAATTCACCCAATTTATTGTGGGAAGCTTGTGGAAGGCTACCCGAAACGTTTGACCCAAGTTAAACAATTTAAAGGCAATGCTACCAAATACTAATTGAGTGTATGTACATTTCTGACCCACTGGGAATGTGATGAAATAAATCAAAGCTGAAATAAATAATTCTCTCTACTATTATTCTGACATTTCACATTCTTAAAATAAAGTGTTGATCCTAACTGACCTAAGACAGGGATTATTTACTAGGATTAAATGTCAGGAATTGTGAAAAACTGAGTTTAAATGTATTTGGTTAAGGTGTATGTACATTTCCAAATTCAACTGTATTGTGTCATTTTGTAATCACATCTATTGTAAATAAAAATAGAATATGTTTATCCCTTGGTAACTTTCTCACTCATCGTTATTCACGATTCATTCATGTAGAAGTGTTTAGAAACATATTCTAATACATTATTTACCATTCATTTCTATTGGGGTGGGGGGGACTATTTACAAAAAGTGCAGTAATTTCTAAACGGTATGGATGAAAATACCCTAAAATGAAAGCTGACAGTCTGTACTTTAACCTCATGGTCATTGTATCATTTGTATCCAAAGCGCTGGAGTACAGAGCCACAACAACAAAAAATGTGTCACTGTCCAAATACTTTTGGAGCTCACTGTACATGTACAGTCTAGGTATTTGCTTTCTTTACCTTGTATGTAGAAGAGGAGTATTCAATGGAATGCCCATAGTGGATGGAGTTGAGCAATTGATGTGATTGGAGACCTGTGAGAGATGTCATTCACTGTCTCTTCTTACACTTCAGCTTTAAATAGGCTTTGGAGGAGACCAGGAACTAATAATCTATGCATATACTTTGAGTGATTGACACTGAGGGTGATGAATGATAGAGCTTAAACCCTTTCCCTTTGTGTGCATGTCATCATCTTTCATTTGATATTGATATATTTGCATTTACTGCCTTTGAAGCACCACAAGCAAGTAGTAAATATTTATTTAGCATAAATCAGACCATATGGTGGCCTGTGAAGCACATACATCTGTCATAATGTACCATCCAATGCTTCTCAGGTAAAAGCAGCAGATAGCCTTGAAGATTCCCAATCCACGTTCAAAGTCATGGCTCTTATACGTCTCTTTGTCTGCCATCGGGCCCCAGAGGTAATGTTATTTAAACTTAACCCTGGTCAAAATAGAGTGTATCGAAATAGGAATTGTTTGATTTTAGGTTTCATTGTACTCAATGCTTTGTGATCTGAGAGGTGTGTCTGGTATGAAGAAGGCATAAAAGTCCTAAAACTAAAGGATCAAGTGACTAGACTCTCTCATATTATATTAGCCTGCAGAGACGACAGTGAGCATCATGGTCAGTCAATCTACTTCCAACCAGAAATCCAAATAAAATGATACCACTATTAGACATATTCATGTATGGCATAAATCGAAAGCAGCTAACGATGTATCTTGATAGCTTGTGGGTTCTAAAAGGCTATTTTCGGGTTTGGCAAAAGTTAAGGAGAAACTGACTTGAAAGGTACGGGTACCCTCTGTCGTAAAAAACCAGCGCTCAACATCTGCATTCTTTTTTGAAAATCATAATCTTTGGATGTTGATGTACAATTTATTCAAGTGGAAAAGTAATTTTAGATTGGAATTGAACTGGTATTTGGTGATTGGATCATGGACTGTCACGCAAGTATCAGAGATGTCTACTCAATGATTTAAGTCTAAATCACTTTGAGGAATTTCCATTAATCTAGCACATTTTGCATTTCTTCCCGTTTGGCATGGTGCAATTTGTTTCTACCTGCTTCATTAGATTTCAGTTCATAACATAATAATAGCAGGTTAATACTATATACATGCAAAGCAATGAAACAGTTGGCTTCTCTTCTCCCTATGACTTGTGTGAACATATCTACATCTATTATACTGCTGTCTCATATCCACACACAGGGATGCTGAGACTGCTTCCTGTTTACCATGCAAACCTAAACCAAAGGTCTGCTTTCTGATACTTTCACACCACATGACCCTCCTTAAGTGTCCCTCCTGTCTACCTCTCTGTCCTAATATCAGAGGTTAACATCATGGGGTGAGTTAAACTGCTTCAGATACATACCTTCATGGGGTGATAAAACCTACAAACCAGAAACATATATAAAGTGATGCGTTAAGAACCTATTTCCCTTGGCTAAAAAGGGGTACCCCTTTGTTTCTGGTAAGCAAATAATGTGACTGCGTAGCCCTAGATATGATCGCGTAGCCCCAGGTATGACCGCGTAGCCCCAGGTATGACCGCGTTTCTGGTAAGCAAATAAAGTGACCGCATAGCCCCAGATATGACCACGTAGCCCCAGATATGACCGCATAGCCCCAGATATGACCGCGTAGCCCCAGATATGACCGCGTAGCCCCAGGTATAACTATGACATACCTTCCAGAGTCTAGACTGAATAATACCCCCTTTCATACTTGAACCACAATCCTTTTATTCTAATTGATTGGAATAGTGTGCAGCGGTGGGTTTTGTGAGAAGGAAAGCGAATAGGAGAAGTGAATGGTCTCTGGGAGCTGTGTGATGGCGTAATGGGAATCACAGGAGGAGATGAACAGAGAGGAAGCCCAGCATGAGAGGCCTTTACCGTCAGCTTGTCAGCTTTATTGGGACTGCAGGGGTTGAGCGCCTCCTGGTTTAGCCATCGGCCATTGCGGTAGAAAGCAGGGGAAAGTAATGATAGTCATAAAAAGTCCATCACTCATGGCGCAAATTGCATGTTTATTAAAAAGAAAGGAATATGACAACAATACAAAAGGAGGACCGGAAAACTGACTTTCCTTGACCAGTGTGACACACATCACGGTGAATTAAAAATCACTTGTGGTAGGCAGGGGGTTCATTCATGGCCTACTGTAGAGTCGGTGGATGTGGCATTATCTCTGTGGTATGATCATGTTATAAAGAAGTCTACACCCAGAAACACATGATTGGATCTGTGTTGATAGGTTGACTTCCTGAGTCCTCCATCAGCTTCTTTCTGATAGGTCTGTCCAGATAACTAGCTACAATGCCTCCAGCCTCTGTAATCACTTGTCAAGTGTGCCCTCTGAAATTGTTCACATGACAGCTGTGTTGTCTATGAGATTCATGGTTGAGAAAGTAAAAATCAATAGACATACAATTAATATCTAAAGTCTAGATGCTGCTCTTTAGACGAGGGGGAAAATAAAAAGTTGATCAACTTTCTATAAGTCACATAAACTAGATTATAAATTGGGTGGTTCAAGCCCTGAATGCTGATTGGCTGACAGCTGTGGTATTTAATTCAGACTCTTTCCACAATTAAAACTTTGTCAGACCCAGCTGTATGTGTATTTCTTGTGTTTTCAAGGAGCAGGGTGAAATTAGGCCTTAGTTTTGCATGGACAAGAGAAGCCCACATTTGCTGGTGTCCCGCCGGGCCCTGGTAGCGGGCCCTGCCAAACAGAAACACACTAGGCCAAGGGACAGAGAGGGGAGCCCAGCAACGGTACCAGGGGGCGTGACTACTGTCATGGGGCAGAGGACAGTTCCCAGAAAGAAATAGGACAGTGTTCCCAAATGGTCCCTAACTCCATCGCCTTTACACTTGTTGAAACAATGAAAATGCTAGTAAATTAGGCTTACCCAAGTAGGAACTTTCCCCTGCGTAGAGGGAAATAAACTGGGGTGGATGCACTCCCTCTCTTCATGATCATATCCCACTGGGCACAGACATCAATTATATATCTATTCCAAGTTGGTCCAATGTAATTTCATTGAAATTTGTTTGTTGACAGCCTGTCCTCTGCTTAAGTGCTATCAAGAGAGCCAGAGGTTATGCTGTTAAGCTACTTGGCAGACCTTGGTTTGTGCATGACTTCTTCTGATGTTTTTCATGAGCCTTTTATGACAGCGGCAAAAAACTAAATTGACACCTCTAAATGGTCATATCTGCCAACATAAAACTTGTGCAACGTTTGACCGTAATTACACTGTAACAAGTATAGTAGTTAATTGTAACAACTCATAGTTACACTGTAATAACAACATGTGACTGGTGGTAATTGCAGTAATTGCAGAGGTGTAACAACAAATGCTTGTAAACTTAGTTTCCACAAAATTCATCAATTTAATGTCTAGTTTTTTCTCAGCTGATTCCGATTCAGTAATAACTCACAAGATTGTAATCTCCTGTGGACAGATGTGCTAGGTGTCCGAGATTACAAAGGTTGGAGGCTCAATAGGCTCTAATTACCTACCTGTGAATGTGCACTCTTCAAAATCTCCAGTCAATGTTGTAGCTAGCACTTGCCCCAATAAAGTGTACCATCTGGGTTAACTTGGTTGAGCTTACACTAACAGATCAGATATGGGACAACCTCACTGACTGGGGTCTACCATATGGGTGTCATCCCAGATTATATAAAAAAATTAAAGAAACGTATAATTCATGTGTACGACAACCTGGACCTCCTTGGATAAACCTACAAGTACACCACGGAGTACATGTAATATCTGCATAAGTACAATGTAATTACTAGGCATTACAAAAAATTGGCTAGTTAAAATAAAGTGTATATTGAGGGGTACTTACTTGTAATTAATGTGTACTTATATAGTACGTCACCCACCCTGACAACCTGGTCTTAATTTTAAGGCTCCCGGACGCACCATTCAAGTGGTAGGATAAACACGCTAGTACACCACAGAGTACATGCAATATCTGCATAAGTACAATGTTATTAGACTCCAGAACCTTTATTACAGAGTTGTGTCAATGAGTTGGTCGGTTTTCAATTTGCTAAAAAAATCACGTGGTTTGTGCAGGCTGAAATATAGTGCGTTGGAATACTATTGTAAACTTTAACATTTGTAACAAGCATGGTAACAAGCATTCATTGTTACACCGGTGTAATTACATACTGCAATTACCACCAGTTACAGTACATGTTGTTATTACAGTGTAACTATGAATTATTACAATTAATTACAATATTATAACAAGGACCCCTTAAAATGAAGTGTTACCCAAGATTGTCTTATCTGATGTGAACTGATCAGGTGCTGATATCTGTATCTCTTCATGAAATAGGCCTTAGGCCTAAAAAAAACTATATTTATATCTGTATATTCTGTCATGCAACCATAATGCACACAGCTCAATACACTAAAACACAAATGGACATTGTTTGCAAATGAATGTGCAAATCATTTCAAACCATTATGTTTTTCTATCTGACAGGACCACCCAGCAAGCGATATACTGTACATCCTCAACATCTGTAAGCACTCAGATGAGTAACACACTTAGGAAGTGTGTCATTGTAAAAGAGGCATGCACTTTAAATGTTTATTATGATGACGTTTACGGGCCACGCTTCAACACGTCGTATATTCACAGCGAATATTTACAAAAACTGGCAAGAAAATTAATTAAGTAAAAGGGCGGCAGGTAGCCTAGCGGTTAGAGTGTTGGGCCAGTAACCGTAAGGTCGCTTGTTTGAATACCCGAGCCGACAAAGTGAAAAACCTGTCGATGTGCCCTTGAGCAAGGTACTTAACCCTAATTTGCTCCAGGGGTGCTGTACTTCTATGGCTGACCCTGTAGAACAATGTAGGCCGTCATTGTAAATAAGAATTTGTTCTTAACTGACCTGCCTGTTTAATTAAAAAGGAATTGGCAGAGGCAATAGTTCCAAATGCTTATCTGTGATAAACTATCCTGTGTGCCAGGCCGAGTCAGCTAGATGTCTGCCCCTCGCCATGGTAACACCACGAGGGTTGTGAAGGCGCTAAGTGGGTATCAATCAATGATGTACAGTGGGGAGAACAAGTATTTGATACACTGCCGATTTTGCAGGTTTTCCTACTTACAAAGCATGTAGAGGTCTGTAATTTTTATCATAGGTACACTTCAACTGTGAGAGACGGAATCTAAAACAAAAATACAGAAAATCACATTGTATGATTTCTAAATAATTAATTTGCATTTTATTAAATTGGCAGTGTATCAAATACTTGTTCTCCCCACTGTATATGAACCCTAGATTGCTGATGAAATGTATTGGCCATTGAGAGTCGGCCATATTGTCACTCCCCAGCAGGAGCAATCCTCCATAGGTATTAATGGCATTCTACAGTAATTAAATTACACTGGACAAAAATATAAACGCAACAGAAACCGTTTCTATGGCTCTATGTCCCTGTCCTGTGTGTGTATGAACCAGTGATGATTCGCTCACCCTCTACAATATGTCAGAAACCAGGAGATGAGCCAAGCCGTCCCGCCTCGAGACTATCTGGATGGTAAGTTCATATAAAGAAATAAGTCAATTGATATAAATGTATTAAACCCTAATCTATGGATTTCACGTGTCTGGGAATACAGATATGCATCTGTTGGTCACAGATACCTTTAAAAAAAGGTAAGGGCGTGGATCAGAAAATCAGTCAGTATCTGGTGTGAACACCATTTGCCTCATGCAGCACAACACATCTTCTTCGCATAGAGTTGATCAGGCTGTTGATTGTGGTCTGTGGAATGTTGTCCCACTCCTCTTCAATGGCTGTGCGAAGTTGCTGGATTAAGTAGAAAACTGAAACACGCTGTCTTACACGTCAATCCAGAGCATCCCAAACATGCTCGATGGGTGACATGTCTGGTGAGTATAAAGGCCATGGAAGAACTGGGACAGCTTCCAGGAATTGTGTACAGATCCTTGGGGGCATTATCATGCTGAAACATAAAGTGATGGCGGCAGATGAATGGCAGGACGATGGCCCGCAGGATCTCGTCACAGTATCTCTGTGCATTCAAATGACCATAGATAAAAAGCAATTGTGTTAGTTGTCCGTAGTTTATGCCTGCCAATATCATTCCCCCACCGCCACCATGGGGTATTCTGTTCACAACGTTGACATCAGCAAACTGCTCGCCCACACGACGCCATACACGCTGTCGGCCATCTGCCCGGGAAAGTCGAAACTGGGATTCATCCGTGAAGAGCACACTTCTCCAGCGTGCCAGTGGCCATTGAAGGTGAGCATTTGCCCACTGAAGTCGGTTACGATGCCGAACTGCAGTAAGGTCAAGACCCTCGTGAGGACAATGAGCACGCAGATGAGCTTCCCTGAGACGGTTTCTGACAGAAATTAGCAAACCCACAGTTTCTCTACTGCCAATTCTCTAAAACAACGTTGGAGGCGGCTTATGGTAGATACATTAATATTAAGTTCTCTGGCAAATGCTCTGGTGGATATTCAGCATGCCAACTGCACGCTCCCTCAAAACTTGAGACATCTGTGGCATTGTGTTATGTTACAAAACTGTACATTTTAGAGTGGCCTTTTGTTGTCCCCAGCACAAGGTGCACGTGTGTAATGATCTTGATAAGCTACACCTGTCAGATGGATTGATTATCTTGGCAAAGGAGAAATGCTCACTAACAAGGATGTAAACAATTTGAGAAATAAGCTTTTTGTGCATGGAACATTTATGGGATATTTTATTTCAGCTCATGAAACAAGGGACCAACACTTGCCATGTTTTTGTTTTGTTCAGTAATGTAAGTTCTAATTTTCTTTATTCCACTACTGAAGAACTATGACTCTTATCATCATACCTACTCATATTTCGAACATCCAGCGTGACAAGATACATTTTGTATTTTGTAAGATTTTATTTATAAACAATACAGAAAATATATATTATTCAATGCCTCACCATTAAGTGAATTATTGCCAAAGGGATTTCCAGTCGGTTTTGATATTTGATATTTACATTTCATGTAACATTTAGTCATCATCATTATTTATGCAACCAACTTGGATTTCTTTTTGCAATGATATTGTCTACAAACAATGAAGTAAAATAAGCTTATATTTTTGGTTGGGCATTGCTTCCTATTCTTACTCTTTTAATCAAATCATGTGCAAAAGCAACACATACTGTATCTCGGTCCATTTTAGTATGAAAACAGTATAAATGTCAAAATTGTGTATGGTTTGTAAGTTTATTATCACTTTACAAACAATCCAGTGCATTTTTATTTTTATTGAAAACTGTTCAAATCAACAATACGTTATAGGATTCAACAACTGAAAACTGAAACAAACAAATGGATAAAACAAAGACAAATAGACCAATACCACTTTTCAAGCCAGCGGAAAACGTAAATGGTGGCTCTAACAGGGGCATGCTTGAGGTGGTCTCCCACAGCTCTGCGTATGTCATGTTCTGTGGCCTTGCCGTTCCATTTCTTGACTGCCCGTTATATTATATACAGTGAATTCGGAAAGAATTCAGACCCCTTGACTTTTTCCACATTTTGTTACATTACAGCCTTATTCTAAAATGCATTAAATTGTTTTTTTTTCTTCATCAATCTACACACAATACCCCATAATGACAAAGCAAAAGCTGATTTTTAAAAAAATGTTTGCTAATGTATAAAAAAAAAAACGGACCCCTTACTCAGTACTTTGTTGAAGCACCTTTGGTATCGAGTCTTCTTGGGAATAACGCTACAAGCTTAGCACACCTGTATTTGGGGAGTTTTCTCCTATTATTCTCCCAGTCCCTGCCGCTGAGCAAGGCCCTTCTTCTGTGTTTTCTCAGTTTGGCCAGGCGGCCAGCTCTAGGAAGAGTCTCTGGTCTGATGAAACCAAGGTTGAACTCTTTGGTCTGAATACCAAGTGTCACATCTGGAGGAAACCTGGCACTATCCCTACGGTGAAGCATGGTGGTGGCAGCATCATGCTTTGTGGATGTTTTTCAGCGACAGGGACTAGGAGACTAGTCAGGATCAAGGGAAAGATGAACGGTGCAAAGTACAGAGAGATCCTTGATGAAAACCTGCTCTAGAGTGAGGTTCACCTTCCAACAGGACAACGGCCCTAAGCACACAGCCAAGACAACGCAGGAGTGGCTTCGGGACAAGTCTCTGAATGTCCTTGAGTACCCAGGCAGAGCCCGGACTTGAACCTGATCGAACAACATACCCATAGAAGACTCAAGGCTGTAATCACTGCTAACGGTGCATCAACAAAGTATTGAGTAAAGGGTGTGAATACTTATGTAAATGTGCTATTTAAGTTTTTTATTTTTAATACAAAAATGTCTAAAAAGCTGTTTTTGTTTTGTCATTATGGGGTATTGCGTTTAGATTGATGGGGGGGGGCGGACAATTTAATACATTTTAGAATAAGGCTGTAACGTATCAAAATGTGGAAAAAGTCAAGGAGTCTAACAATAATTGGCTTTTATAACTTAAATTTCCTCTTACATACAGTGCCTTCATTATTTAAAAAATGTATGTCAACTGTTGATCATTGCTAGACAGCCATTTTAAAGTCTTCCCATAGATTTTCAAGCTGATTTAAGTCAAAAGTTTAACTAGGCCACTCAGGAACATTCAATGTCATCTTTGTAAGCAACTCCAGTGTATATTTGGCCTTGTGTTTTAGGTTATTGTCCTGCTGAAAGGTGAATTTGTCTCCCAGTGTCTGTTGGAAAGCAGACTGAACCAGTTTTATTCTCTAGGATCTTGCCTGTGCTTAGTTCTATTCTGTTTCTTTTTATCCTAAAAAAAACTCCCTAGTCCTTGCCGATGACAAGCATACCCATATCATGATGCAGCCATTCTGTTGGATTTGCCCTAAACATTTGTATTCAGGACATAAAGCTCCCTTCTTTGCTACATTTTTTGTCAGTTTTACTTTAGTGCCTTATTGCAAACAGGATGCATGTTTTTTAATATGTTTTATTCTGTACAAGCTTCCTTCTTTACACTCTGTCAATTAGGTTAGTATTGTGGAGTAACTACAATGTTGTTGATCCATCCTCAGTTTCCTCCTATCACAGCCATTAAACTCTGTAACTGTGTGGTTTCTATTCTCTCCGGCAACTGAGTTAGGAAGGAGGCCTGTATCTTTGTACTGGCTGGATGTATTGATACACCATTCAAAGTGTAATTAATAACTTTACCATGCTCAAAGGGACATTCAATGTCAGATTCTTTTTTTAAATCTACCAATAGGTGCGAGGCATTGGAAAACCTCCCTGGTCTTTGTGGTTGAATCTGTGTTTAAAATTCACTGCTCGACTGAGGGACTGTACAGATAATTGTATGTGTGGGGTACAGAGATTAGGTAATTCATAAATAATGTTAAACGCTATTATTGCACACAGAGTCCATGTAAATTGTTGTCCATGTAAACTCCTGAACTTATTTTGGCTTGCCATAACAAAGGGGTTGAATACTTATTGACTCAAGACATTTCAGCTTTCCATTTTTCATTCACTTGTAAAAAATGTCTAACAACATAATTACACTTTGCCTTTATGGGGTATTGGAGGCCAGTGACACAAAATCTCAATGTAATCAATTTTAAATTCAGGCTGTAACACAACACAAGTCTATAGTGTCTTTCCCCTCACAAAGGTCTAAGCTGACAGTCCACCACAGTGTCCTAGAGAGAGCGAAAAAGAGAGCGAGAGAGAGAGAGAGAGAGTACAGTGGCAACAAAAAGTATGTGAACCCTTTGGAATTACCTGGATTTCTGCATAAGTCACAACAATAGACAAACACGGTGTGCTTAAACGAATAACACACAAATTATTGTATTTTTCTTTTCTATATTGAATACATCATTTAAACACTCACAGTGTATGTTGGAAAAGGTATGTGAACCCCTAGGGTAATGACTTCTCCAAAAACGAATTGGGGTCAGGAGGCAGCTAACCTGGAGTCCAATCAATGAGACGAGATTGGAGATGTTGGTTAGAGTTGCCCTGCCCTATAAAAAACATTCACAAAATTTGAGTTTGCTATTCACAAGAAGCATTACCTGATGTGAACCATGCCTCAAACAAAATAGATCTCAGAAGACCTAAGATTAAGAATTGTTGACTTGCATAAAGCTGGCCCAGTCAGTGTTCTGACCTCAACCCGACTGAGAGGCTGTGGCATGACCTCAAGAGATCGGTTCACACCAGACATCCCAAGAATATTGCTGAATTGAAACAGTTTTGTAAAGAGGAATGGTCCAAAATTCCTCCTGAATGTTGTGCGGGTCTGATCCACAATTACATAAAATGTTTGGCTAAGGTTATTGCTGCCAAAGGAGGGCCAACCATTTATTAAATCCACGGGTTCACATTCTTTTCCCACCCTGCACTGTGAATGTTTACACAGTGTGTTCAATAAAGACATGAAAACATATAATTGTATTTAAAAAAGCACAGACCTACTTTATATATAGGCTTAATGGTACATAACAATAAAAAATACTTTAGCTAGCTAGCTATATGGGGATCATAGCTATATTTTACTGGTAAAATAGCAATCCTACAGCAACCCTCTCTTCTGCCTGGATGGCTAGCTAGCTAGCTTAATATCTAATCACTAACATTAGCCAGTTCGTTTTAGCTAGATATAGCTCACACCTAATGACAAATACTCTTCAAATTGTCAATATGAGTATTTTATTTTGTATAGATATAAACGAAAACATTTACATAAAAAAGACAAGAGAATAGCTAAATCAAGTAGCTATGCTAGCTAGCTTTTCTCGTTTTTGCTGATTGTTTACTCGGCTTGTTATAAAAAATTCATTTCTTATCAATCATGAAAAAAATCTCTAAAATTTGCATATTTTAATTACCAATATAAAACCGAATTGTATACAGTTTCTTACCTTAATATTGTTATCATGATCTCAATGACAGACCAGTCAAAGTTGTGAGAAACCTTCCAGGTCCAGTAGAGGCGAGACACCTTCCGATGGCAGCATTCACTTTCAGTCTCCATGCCAAAAGTGAGAATTTTCTCACTTCTACCAATGATGCACATGCATCAGTCTTTCAAGATGGCACTACCCTTACCTCTAATAAACGTTGTTCAAGATCAAAATAATAATTTCCACGACAGACAGACCTGAAATCGCCCTTAAATTAAAAGTATGCATTAAGGTGTCTGTACTAGAATAAATGTGACAAAAACGAATGTAGACATTAATAAATGCTTTTCTATAGCTTCCAAAAATATTTTTTACACCGTGAGGGACTACCAAGATGGAGGCACGTTGGCTTCAAGTCATCTAGTGTATATAAATCATTGGTATCAACTGATGCCCCCCTGTCCAGCACTCAGCATATGAAGAAAATAAGATTCCTATTTGCACAGCTGTTAATGTAATGCGGCTTCTCAGGTAGCTCACACTTTCCTACAGCAACTGCAGGCAAGGGAAAATGCGATTTAAATTAATTAATTTCAAGTCATAGGTTTAAATGTTTATGTTGAATTCAATATTACATGATCTGTACATCAACATACCATGAATGGGATTAAGGTTTCGTGAAAACCGACGGAAATGCATATGTCCTTTGACACTAGCTCAGGTGTCAGTTAGTCTTACTGTCAGTCAAATGAATGATTGACAGATCTGAGTTTGGGTCCACATTTTTATACCTAACCACAAGACCATGAGTCATGTCAACAGTGCTTATTAATTTCCTTGCCATGTGGTCATAAGATTAACATGTTCTCATGTGAACTATTGCTCTCGGGTGAAATAAGATAATTTTGGGGTAGACAGTGATTTTTGTTTTGTTTTATTGTGGGAACATCTTTAGAGTGCCAAGGGCTTATTTCAATTGATATTGGGTAGTTAAGGAAAGCAAAAACATCACAATTTTCCAAAGGCATGTCATGCTGTGTGTAGTCTGTGAATCTAAACAGGAGGTTTGTCAAGGACGATATAAGACATTATTCACAAGAACATCATCTCAACACAGTCTCCTAGACATCTAGCTAGTTCGTTGATGGACTCCCTGCACCCTGATAGACTTTTGATTTAGATCCTGGTATCTTATCTGATAGCCTTGCCTGCCATGCTAACCCTTTAGAGAGAAAACTCTTAACTGGATCCAAATCAGTTCTTTTCACCATATAATTCAAAACCATTGGCAGCAGAAGACTGAGAAATGGTGGCTTATTGAAGAGAGGCTGATGGAAAAATGTTGGGACCTCAGTCTATTTATTTTCCTCTATGGAGTGTTCTCATCCCAGGTGAAGGATGTGCTTCTAAAGCTCTCCGGTATTACAACACTGTAATTCTTAGAACAATTGAGACTTGAGCAGTACATAATCGCAGCACACAATTGACATGAACCCAGGAGGGATTGGATCAGTAATCAGAGATACTTAACATGATGAGCTAATGTTGTTAGTAATGTGCTGGCTAAAGATAGAAAACCTGCTTCAGCTGGTTTTCTTCCGTCTCCATGCAGAGACACGGGCATGTTTCCATTGAATAAAATGCTTCATGAAGTCTAATCGGATAGGCTTCCCGCAGAGCAACCAGCGGCGAAACCACAAGGAAACTTCATCAGTAGCACCCATTTAATTTCAACTGTATATTCTGACTGCACTCATCATGAATGACTAGTCAAAATGACTGAATGACCAGCGTCACATACCAGTGGCGGTCGGTGACGTTTAAGATGAGGGAGGAAGAACATGGTATTATTTATATTACAGCGTTCATATTCCATTCACCCAGCTCAATGTAACATTGATAGGTTTAGGCTACTACATCACTACTAACATTTAACCTATACCCATCATGAGCTTGCTACAACCTAGCCTATGAATGAAAGTTTACAACGTAGGTCCACAGGTCGAGATACGTTGTAGTAATCAAGGTGACAGACATTGACACATTCAATACCGCCTTGCACACTCTTGCCTGCGTCTAGCTGATCTAGGGTGTAAACATAAGTCAAACAGTTGCAAACTGAAGTTTCTTTTGGACAAATTCAGGTGTGTTTATTCCCGTTTTGTTCCGTTTGCTTCTGTTTAAGAAATGTTTTTCAACACAATGAGCGGAATGAATACACCCTTTATCACACACAAACACAGTACACTTTCATAGTAGCCACATACATACCCATCTGGACAAGAGGAATACCTATGTAAGAATGCTGTTCATTGACTATAGCTCAGCATTCAACACCAAGTCTTGTGGAATGATTTCACCTCGCTCTAGCTTAGATGGTCTAGCTTAGATGGTGAACCTAACAGCGGTGAGGGCTGTTGAGGAGTCAGAGATACAACCATGTAGATCAGATGAAGGCTCTAAGCTGCCAATCCCTGCAGAATTGCACTTCTGTTTTGGTTTAACATGATCGGAGTGAAAATTAAACAGATTCATCATGCAACTACAGGATAATGGTTGTGTTCCGGCCCCTTCCTCACTCTACTCATTCTTCAGACAGACATCCATGCTTAGCCTGAAATAGAATCCTCTTTGAAGTCAGGGTTGTCTGAGGAACACAGAGCCCCAGGAAAACTACCATGGGATCTAGATCCACGGTAGATACCCCTAAAGAGCCTAGTGTCTCCCCATCTGTCTGTAGACATACAGTGCATTCGGAAAGTATTCAGACCCTTTGACTTTTTCCCAAAAAGTTTACGTTACAGCCTTATTCTAAAATGTATTAAAACATTTTTTTAAATCCTCATCAATACCCCATAATGACGTAGCAAAAACAGGTTTTTAGAAATGTTTGCAAATTTATTACAAATAAAAATACTGAAATATCACATTTACATAAGTATTCAGACACTTTATTCAGTACTTTGTTGAAGCACTTTTGGGAGCGATTACGCCCTCTAATCCTGTTGGGTAAGACGTTACAAGCTTGGCACACCAGCTATTTTCATGTCTCTCCAGAGATGTTAGATCGGGTTCAAGTCCGATCGACTTGAACCCGAACACCTGCGTTGTCTTGGCTGTTTGTTTAGCGTCGTTGTCGTGTTGGAAGGTGAACCTTTGCCTCAGTCTGAGGTCCTGAGTGCTCTGGAGCAGGATTTCTTCAAGGATCTCTCTGTACTTTGCTCCCTTCATCTTTTCCTCGATCCTGACTAGTCTCCCAGTCCCTGAAAACATCCACACAGCATGATGCTGCCACCACCATGCTTCACCGTAGGGATGGTGCCAGGTTTCCTCCAGACGTAACGCTTGGCATTCAGTCCAAAGAGTTCAATCTTGGGTTCATCATGGTCTGAGAGTCTTTAGGTGCCTTTTGGCAAACTCCAAGTGGGCTGTCATGTGCCTTTTATTGAGGAGTGGCTTCCGTCTGGCCACTCTACCATAAAGGCCTGATTTGTGGAGTGCTGCAGATATTGTTGTCCTTCTGGAAGATTCTCCCATCTCCACAGAGGAACTTTGGAGCTCTGTCAGAGTGACCATCATGTTCTTGTTCACCTCCCTGACCAAGGCCCTTCTCCCCCGATTGCTTAGTTTTTCCGGGGCGGCCAGCTCATGGAAGAGTGTTGGTGGTTCCAAACTTCTTCCATTTAAGAATGATAGAGGCCACTGTGTTCTTGGGGGCCTTCAATGCTGAATAAATGTTTTGGTATCCTTCCCCAGATCTGTGACTCGGCACAATCCTGTCTCAGAGCTCTACAGACAATTCCTTCATCATCATGGCTTGGTTTTGGCTCTGACATGCACTGTCAACTGTGGGACCTTACATAGACAGGTGTGTGCCTTTCAAAATCATGTCCAATCAATTGAATTGACCACAGATCGACTCCAATCAAGTTGTAGAAACATCTCAAGGGTTATCAATGGAAACAGGATGCACCTGAGCTCAATTTCGAGTCTCATTGCAAAGGGTCTGAATACTTATGTAAATATTATAAAAATGAATTTTCTAAAATGTCTAAAAACCTGATTTCACTTTGTCATCATGGGGTATTGTGTGTAGATTAATAAGGAAAACAATGAATTTAATCAATTTTAGAATAAGGCTGTAATGTAGACAAAATGTGGAAAAAGTCAAGGGGTCTGAATACTTTCCAAATGCACTGTATCCAGTGTTCGTGATCACAGACAAGGGCCCTGAAAGGGTAACGTGGCAGCCAAACAGTGTGGAAAAGAAAAACAAACCATTGAAAGAGTACTGTATAGGTTTTCACTGAAAGCCAATGAGGTTTGTAAGTGGGGACCTGAGACTCCAATATATTAGTCATATTGAAGGGGTCATTTGTAATTAATAGGCACTGAAAGGCGATACCTATATTTAGACATTTTCGGTTGAGACCAGAGGCATAACCAAACATCCAGATGTAGCTAGCTAGCCTAGTCCAGTTTTGGACAAATGTCATACTGGGTCAGAGGTTTTCACCATGGATTCATTACTGTGGGTTGAGCGAATAGAAATGTAACTCCTGGTTATTTTGGCTGCTGGGCAGTCAGAGGAGGAAATGAGGGAGCCATCATGGAGACAGGTGACCGACCGTTCCCATTCCCACTGCCACGTGGAGTGACGGACAACCAAGCAGCCTCTCAGGCTCTCACACGGAAATGTTGCAGGCTTAACAGCCAGAACGTGTTAGATTCTCTCTGCCGCCGTTTCTCTGAAAACCAAATTAGATTACATGAGAATTAATACCACATTTTCCATAGTTCCATCTGGGTTGTTTTACAGCAAAAGTGGTTAAATTAAACTGTGTGTTAACTCAAAAAGTGCAGAATAATGCTCAGCTGGAGGAGGGGTGTTCCACCTAAGCTCATGTAACCCAAAATTGCAAGCTCTGAAAATACTAAAATGTGGAATACAACTAGTCCGTTTTCTGCCCTACATACACAAACAAACAACATTAGGATATCTTAATGCATCTTGGAAATTTGGAACTGTAAACACACAGATACAATAGTCGGAAATATCAACTATGAATATTTATGATGAATTTCACTTTTTGGTAGCTGTTCAATAGACAACTTTCCAAGTAAAATTTGCTCTCATTCAGTGCTGCATGGTCCTGCCTGAATAAAAAAATGCATACAGTTACACATGTGTTTTTGATGTTGTGGCTTTTGTAATTGGCTTTAAGGCAAGTGGGTTTAGTCACTAAAAACGTATATATTTTTCCAGTCAAAGGTTCCTCTGTGGATTTTATATGTTTAGCCCCTACTCTTGCAATTATGTTAGATTTGACTCCAAATCCAATATGGCTGCCACATTGCCATTAAATTGTGGTTTAATCACCTGTATATGTACACGTTTTAAATTAGAGACATTTTCCAGATTTGTGTACTGTACTTATGACCTGTACTCAAGACTATTTTTGTGTACTTCAACTATGTTAGGAATCCAATATACCCACCATATACACACAAACACATTTGTCTGTATATATAAAAAGGCATCAGACTGCTTGGCATGGCAAAACTAAGTATTCCAAGTCACAAGCTGCTTTCAGGATCAACGAGGAAACTGAGAGGCTCCAACAAAATGAAATAGAATCCAACCTTGGGCTGTGACACCCTCTGCTAGCTCTACAACTTGCCCCCACTGTGGTATAACTTTCCCCTCCAGTTACCTCCTTATTATTTCGAAGTGAGCTTTGATTTATTGCTAGTCCAGTGCGTCTGCCTGAATCCAACATGACCTTCCGCTGGCTCACTGCATTTGTGACACACATTGGGATGTTCCGGTGCACTCTTGTTCGGGTTGAGCTTGCACATTGCTTCTTCCAGACGATCATGTCCACCGTCCTGGCTTTCTGTCCTGGAGTTTCCGTATACAGTGCTTTCAGAAAGTATTCAGACCCCTTGAATTTTTCCACATTTTGTTACGTTACAGCCTTATTCGTTTCCCCCCCTCATTAATCTTCTCACAATAACACATAATGACAAAATAAAAACAGGTTTTTAGAAATGTAAGTAATATTTTTTTATTAAAAATACAAAACGGAAATATCACATTTACATACAGTGGGGAGAACAAGTATTTGATACACTGCTGATTTTGCAGGTTTTCTGTAGACGTCTGTAATTTTTATCATAGGTACTCTTCAACTGTGAGTGACTGAATCTAAAACAAAAATCCAGAAAATCACATTGTACGATTTTTAAGTAATTAATTTGCATTTTATTGCATGACATAAGTATTTGATACATCAGAAAAGCAGAACTTAATATTTGGTACAGAAACCTTTGTTTGCAATTACAGAGATCATACGTTTCCTGTAGTTCTTGACCATGTTTGCACACACTGCAGCAGGGATTTTGGCCCACTCCTCCATCCAGATCCTTCAGGTTTCGGGGCTTTCGCTGGGCAATACGGACTTTCAGCTCCCTCCAAAGATTTTCTATTGGGTTCAGGTCTGGAGACTGGCTAGGCCACTCCAGGACCTTGAGATGCTTCTTACAGAGCCACTCCTTAGTTTCCCTGGCTGTGTGTTTCGGGTCGTTGTCATGCTGGAAGACCCAGCCACGACCCATCTTCAATGCTCTTACTGAGGGAAGGAGGTTGTTGGCCAAGATCTCGCGATACATGGCCCCATCCATCCTCCCCTCAATACGGTGCAGTCGTCCTGTCCCCTTTGCAGAAAAGCATCCACAAAGAATTATGTTTCCACCTCCATGCTTCACGGTTGGGATGGTGTTCTTGGGGTTGTACTCATCCTTCTTCTTCCTCCAAACACAGCGAGTGGAGTTTAGACCAAAAAGCTCTATTTTTGTCTCATCAGACCACATGACCTTCTCCCATTCCTCCTCTGGATCATCCAGATGGTCATTGGCAAACTTCAGACGGGCCTGGACATGCGCTGGCTTGAGCAGGGGGACCTTGCGTGCGCTGCAGGATTTTAATCCATGACGGCGTAGTGTGTTACTAATGGTTTTCTTTGAGACTGTGGTCCCAGCTCTCTTCAGGTCATTGACCAGGTCCTGCCGTGTAGTTCTGGGCTGATCCCTCACCTTCCTCATGATCATTGATGCCCCACGAGGTGAGATCTTGCATGGTGCCCCAGACCGAGGGAGATTGACCGTCATCTTGAACTTCTTCCATTTTCTAATAATTGCGCCAACAGTTGTTGCTTTCTCACCAAGCTGCTTGCCTATTGTCCTGTAGCCCATCCCAGCCTTGTGCAGGTCTACAATTTTATCCCTGATGTCCTTACACAGCTCTCTGGTCTTGGCCATTGTGGAGAGGTTGGAGTCTGTTTGATTGAGTGTGTGGACAGGTGTCTTTTATACAGGTAACAAGTTCAAACAGGTGCAGTTAATACAGGTAATGAGTGGAGAACAGGAGGGCTTCTTAAAGAAAAACTAACAGGTCTGTTAGTGCCGGAATTCTTACTGGTTGGTAGGTGATCAAATACTTATGTCATGCAATAAAATGCAAATTAATTATTTAAAAATCTTTGTGTTTTAGATTCCGTCTCTCACAGTTGAAGTGTACCTATGATAAAAATTACAGACCTCTACATGCTTTGTAAGTAGGAAAACCTGCAAAATCGGCAGTGTATCAAATACTTGTTCTCCCCACTGTAAGTATTCAGACCCTTTTCTCAGTTCTTGAAGCACCTTTGGCAGTGATTACAGCCTCAAGTCTTCTTGGGTATGACGCTACAATCTTGGCACACCTGTATTTGGGGAGGTTCTCTCAATCTTCTCTGCAGTTCCTCTCAAGCTTTGTCAGGTTGGATGGGGAGCATCGCTGCACAGCTATTTTCTGGTCTCTCCAGAAAATAGCTGTCAAGCAGCTACAACAAAACACAGGGCAGGTGCAAAATGCCACAACGAAAAGTACACAAAAGACAGATACACGGTACATGATACATAGAGCGGCAGTATGAAAAAGTATAGAAATACAAGATATCTGGAGTGCAAAAAAATAAAAGCTATAAAAGAGACATTGCATAGTATGAGTGGTTGGCTGAAAATGTACACTATACATTGGTGGATGTGTACACTATACATTGGTGGATGTTGGATGGTTAACTATACTATACAGGTTGATGGCAGAGAAATACTTCAGTAGCTAAAAATGCGTATGATATGAGCGAGGGTAATAATAGTTTACTTAATAGACAGACTGGGTAAATGAACAGGTAAGTGAAAATTTTGCATGGTTAAATTAGCTGTACAGTTAGGTATACAGTTATATTTACAGATAAGTGTATACTTGCGTGGTTACACAAACTGTACAGGTAAATGACAGGAAGAGATACTTTAATAGCTAAACGTGTGTATGATATCATTTGGGGTAATAATAGTAATTCCCTTAAAATACAGTCCATGATGCGCAGGGTTTAATTACAGACAACTGCACGTATTGCACATTCGATATACTAAAAGCAATGAGAAAAGGTGCAACTGGCAGGATACTAATATGCATTCCTGAGTGAATGCCTATGTAAGTTAAGTCCAATAATTACTTACAATATTGCATGTGATATAATATAACAACTGTACATGAGTATGTATATACAGACCTGTATGAATAAATAGGTCCTGAGTGGATGAGTGCTGACGGACCAGAGTTACTCACGGATGGATGCATAATTGTTAAACTAGGTCCAGATCTATGTTGCCGACGGCACGGCACCCCGGTGAGGCATTATATAGTCTAATAGCCGCCGGCAGGAAGGACCTCCTGTAGCGCTCTCTGGCACACCGTGGTGGGATCAGTCTGTGACTGAAAGTGCTCCTCTGCGTCATAACCATAGCGTGCAGAGGGTGGGTGACGTTGTCCATGATGGCCAGCAGTTTGGCCAGGATCCGTCTCTCCGCCACCTCCTCTAGAGTGTCAAGGCTCATCCCCAGGACAGAGCTAGCCTTCCTGATCAGCTTATTTACCCGAGAAGCATCACCGGCTTAGATGTTCGATAGGGTTCAAGTCCGGACTCTGGCTAGGCCACTCAAAGACATTCAGAGACTTGTCCCGAAGCCTGTCCTGCGTTGTCTTGGCTGTGTGCTTAGGGTTGTTGTCCTGTTGGAGCTGTTTTTCATCAAGGATCTCTTTGTACTTTGCTCCGTTCATCTTTCCCTCGTAACAAAATGTGGAAAAAGTCAAGGGGTCTGAATATTTTCCAAATACACTTGGTGGCAGTTATGGTGTATGGGGAGGATGCGACCACACATGACAAGCGCATAAGGCAGGTACTCACTACAATGCACCAACACAACACTTATTGCCATAAACGTAATAACAATAACTTCACATCATAGGAATTGCCTCCTTCCTAGGTCCAATGTGTTATTCTGCACTGTTCAAGTTTTTTAAGAACAAGTTAGTTAAGAACAAATTCTTATTTACAATGACGGCCTACCTACAGGGACAGCCATAGTAGTACAGCGCCCCTGGAGCAAAATTAGGGTTAAGTGCCTTGCTCAAGGACACATCAACAGTTTTCCACCTTGGGGATTCGATCCAGCAACCTTTCAGTTACTGGACCAACGCTCTAACCACTCGGCTACCTGCCGCCCCCAAGTTAAGGGTGTGTCCCAAAATCTATAAATGTAACTACTTTGCAGTAAAATATTTTTACACAAACATCCATTACACATATGGATGACCTAAGAGATATGGAAAAACATGGTTATGTATCTCAACATTTTGGGGGCCTTGCTAGCCTAAAATACCCCACTCGGTCTAAATGGCTTTATTTGACAGGCAACATGTGTGATCTATGTTGAGTGCTTATATTTTCATTTTCTACAGAGATATTGTTATTTGTCTGTAGGCACTGCCAGAGATGTGTTAAATATTCACTCCACACTCAAGGTTTAATGACAAGATTGTGCACTATGGCTTTTTTCCACTTCAATGTTTATCTCTAGTTTTGAAATGAAGTGGAGATATCACATCTGCATTTGAAACGTGTGGAAAAAAAACTGCAGGCAATGAAATTTAGATATTTTGACTGGGATTGGGTTTCTCAATTGAGGAATCCCCTTGGGTTCACCTTAGCGGCCGTCAGAACCTTGAATTGAGTGCTACTGCCCGAGGGAGGCTGTCTCTTCACACAGGCAGTACACACTGGTATTCTGGGTATTTGGCTTTGACTGAATCATCCATTTTGTGTGATATGTTCCGAAATTACAATTTGTGTGATATGTTACGAACTGAAATTCGTACAATATGTTCCCAATTTGCAAAACGTAGCCTGTGTTGGGCCAGTAACTGAAAGGTTGCTGGTTTGAATCCCCAAGGTGAAAAAATCTGAGCGAGGCACTTAACCATAATTTCTCCTGTAAGATAAGTGTCTGCTAAATTACAAAAATAAAAAATGAATATATGTAATGTAATTTGTTTTGGCTAATGTTAGCTAGGTGGCTAGTTGGCTAAGGTTACAGTTAGCTAGGGGTTAAGGTTAGGGGTTAAGGTTAGGGTTAAGGTTAGGAGTTAGGTGAAAGGTTTAAGGTTAGGGGAAGGGTTAGCTAACATGCTAAGTAGTTGCAAAGTATCTAAAAAGTAGTAAGTAGTTACAAAGTTGCTAATTAGCTAAAATGCTAAAGTTGTCCGTGATGAGAGCCAAACACACAACCTTTGGGTTGCTAGACAACCTTTGGGTTGCACCCTCCTAACTTTCATTTTTGCCGTACCCCTTCTTGCAGTCAATGGCCAAAAGCGCCCCCTCTTTGGCCTCATGGGTGGAATGTTATTAATATTTTTCATAATTTCATAATTAATAAAGATTATGATGCAAACTTAAAACTGAATACATTTCAACTCTGTATCTCAACTACATCTCTATCTATTTTTTAAGCCCATACCATGTGTGTGAGGTGTATACTTTTTTTCCAAAGTAGATGTGTTTAAGACTACAAAGAATCACCCTGTGTGACCCTGATGTGTGACCCTGATTTAGCCTACTGCAGTAAAAGGTTATTAAGTAACCTTCTGTCTTATGTAAGCATACCATATGTAACATACCATACTAATTTGACTGTCCTGGATTTTCGTTTACTATGGTACGTCAAGTCTATGACACCAGGCTGTTTGGGACCACTTTAAAATAGAGGAGGAAGTGCTAAAGAGCAGGTAAGGTTTTTAGTTTTACATTGACAGTATTTATCCCTTTCTGCGAGATGGTTTATGTTTTGTTTCTATTTCGGGCACCATGACAAACGGAGAGGCCAATATGCTCTAGCACTCGTTTGGCTTAAATGAGGACACAGACTACTCTCTCAATCTCTGTCGTTACAGAAGTCCCTCTGGAGCGGTGGTCTGAGTTAAGAGGGTGAATCCATCTGCGAGCACTGACGTCAAGGAATGGCCTTGGTGTTCTCAGCAGTTTTTTCTGGACCGACAGTAAATCCTGGTGATCAGGGCCTGGTCATCTGTCTGGTCAAGAGTTCTCCTGCTAGTTGTCCGTCGGTCCGTTCCAATCGTAGGGACATGCTGGTCTTAACTACCCTGGTCCCCCATTCAGCAGGAGAATGCTGACGCCTGCAAGGCGCTACAGGCTACAGAGGGTAGTGCGTACGGCCCAGTACATCACTGGGGCCAAGCTTCCTGCCATCCAGGACCTCTATACCAGGCGGTGTCAGAGGAAGACCCTACAAATTGCCAAAGACTCCAGTCACCCTAGACATAGACTGTTCACTCTACTACCGCACGGCAAGCGGTACCGGAGCGCCAAGTCTAGGTCCAAAAGGCTTCTTAACAGCTTCCACCCCACCCGTGACTAACCTGTGCCCCGGCACACTAACTGTACCGGTACCACCTGTATATAGCCTCGCTACTGTTATTTTACTGCTGCTCTTTAATTATTTGTTATTTTTTACTTTTACTAATCTATTTTTTACTTAACACTTATTTTTCTTAAAACTGCATTGTTGGTTAAGGGCTTGTAAGTAAGCATTTCACTGTAAGGTCTACACCTGTTGTATTCGGCGTATGTGACAAATACAATTTCATCCTTCACACTGAGGGCAGTCGTTTCTTTGGGCACCTTGTTATGAAAGCTGTTTCCACTCACCTCAGTGCTCCAGAGGTTGATTTAAGAAGGGTCACAGTGAAAGGTGAATTGACTGGTTTTCGTTAGGGTTGCTCTGAGAGGCCTAAGAGGCCTGAGAACACAGAGTAAATGGCTATGAAAGACCAGACAGACAGTCTAATGATAGCAGTTGCTTTTTCTTGGGACTGGTGGATGTGTACAAAACAACAACTCTAAAGCACATAATATGCTACTCCATACAGGCTGCGTGTTACCTATAGTACAGTATATCCTCCAAATTCACTCTAACTTTGTAGCGACGGTAGTATTTTGATGTCAGGAAATGGAACTGAAGTCAGGTGCTGTTTGTGGAAGTGGAGGGATCGGATGAGGTAATGTTGTGGTGGCTTGCTTCTGGTGCAACTGTCTGTCACCCTGTATAAGTGCCCTCGGATTAAATTTCAATGGGATTCTTATTCATGACTTTGTTGCTTCTGCTGAACCCCAAACCCATGACCAAAATAATAACTGTTGTTCACATGGAGGGACAGTGGAGAATCCATCACGTTATATGAGAGACTGTGAAAGTATTCACATAAGCCCAGGGAGAGAACACTGTGAGCTCTGGAGAGGAAATGTATAATTCCTGATTTATTGGTGTTATTGTTTGGGAACAATACTCTGTTGTGCCTGAATGATTCGTGCCTCTGACCTCTGGCCTTTAGCTACAACGCTAACATGATATTCCTATTGTGGATGGACAATGAGTTTTTGATATAACAGGTTGCTGGTAATGTGGGAAACATTTGTGAAATAGCTGGGACTGGGGCTAAAGCTTGGATTGGATGGAAGGAAAGCGGGAGAGAGGAAGGGGTGGGCAAAAGAGAGAGGGCCGGTTGTATAACTGCACGTACATTAGATCTGTATGTGGAAAAGTGCTCTCTGATGGGAAAGCTGTCAGGAGTTGAGGAATGGGATCCGGTGAGAGTGTGCTTTGGACATGGCAACAGTGAAATGGAAGGCTTCCGCTCTGTATTGCAAGGTAAGGGCGGCTATGCAGGCCAGGTAGGCCTGTGATATATCTCCGGGATGAGAGCGTAGAAATCAACAGCTGTCTCTATGACTGTAATAAGAATGTCATATTTAGTGAGAGGCTTGAGGGACGCACCGTAGGGGTCTTTGGGTGACTTTCTGATCATTTCCTGTCTAGTGAGTGAGATTATGATTAACTACTCATCACATGATCATCATCAGTAATAATCAAGCCCCTCAGCAGCCAGGTGACTTATCAACTAATGGAAAAACAACCCTCCTCTAAATACATAGAACTGCTGTGCTACTGACTATAAAGATGCATTTCTAAGCTCCCGCTGTCTTCTGAAGGCATGGCAGTGATGCAACCATCATCTGAAAGGGAAAAAGTTAATTTTTATATATTTGCTTTATAGGGGAGTTTTTGTGTAACGGCCATTTGTTCTTCAACAATTGTAACTGTTGGGGACATAATACAAAAGGATACAGTATATCTTTAAAACAATTATTAAACTATTAAAGTACATACTTACTCACCAAGCCCAAATCAAAGTAACATTACATCTCAAGACAAATATGGTTATCATTGGAAAGGGTCAAATCTAATAAAATAAATAGAAATATAATCTTGTCCATTTGCAAAAGTGATTTCTGTCTTTGGCCTTTGTTCTCTTCTACCCTTCCAACCATCCATCAGAAAGAAGAATGAGAAGGAGAGCGAAAAACAAGAGGTCATCTCAAAGTGCCAGAGCAGCTGCAACAATTATCTATGGCTTGACCTGAGCCATCAGAAACATAAATAGCTGAAAAACTGAGGAGAGTCATGAAAACCTTTGGGGAGGGGAGGTGTCCCTTCCTTCCCTGGGCCTGAAGACGGCAGTATGCTAGCAGCCCGGGCAGCAGGCCCGGGCCTCTCAGCGGAGCTAGCAGAGATTCAGAGATGCATGACTATGAAGGCCTCTGGCTGGAAAGACACTCAGCACCTCATTAACTGACTCCACAGAGATGCTCCAGCTCCGGCTCTCTCAGAAGACTGTCGGATCGAGGTAGAGATTCTCTGGGACAATGTGCAGACTTCTCAACCACTCTAGTCCTGTGAGCTAAACTATTTTCAACAGGCGCTAGCACTCAGTAATGGAGGTTTTGAAGTGCACATGCATCATGAATACCTGTGGCTGGCTGCGTTGGCGAGGCTGAGGATAGTGATAATAAATTATTTGTTGACAGTGACTGTTTCAAGAGACAGAAATGTTGTCCTTTTAACGAGGTGAGGACATGTTTGATGTGGTTCTGATGCACAGAAGCACCATTATCTTCCATATCCATAAGTCATCTATATCTAACCAGGATGCTGCTGTCGTTTGACATAATGATGACCCTGTAAATCACAATCTAGACATACTCAGAAATTTCATTAGAATTTTACACGAAGATAACAAAAATATTTTAAAATCAGCTTGACTTATTGAACTTCTAACGGCCTTGTGTTTTCATTGGAGACTTAATTGTGGTTTTTTTTGTGTGTTTTTGCTGGAGACCAGCCTTCGTTGTGTTTTCGCTGGAGACCAGCCTTCGTTGTGTTTTTGCTGGAGATCAGCCTTCGTTGTGTTTTCGCTGGAGACCAGCCTTCGTTGTGTTTTCGCTGCAGACCAGCCTTTGTTGTGGTTTGCTAGAGACCAGCCTTGGTTGTGTTTTCGCTGGAGACCAACCTTCGTTGTGTTTTTGCTGGAGACCAGCCTTCGTTGGGTTTTTGCTGGAGACCAGCCTTCGTTGTGTTTTCGCTGGAGACCAGCCTTGTGTTTCATTGTGTTTTCATTTTGCTGGACCTCAGGAAGAGCAGCTCCTGCCTCGGCAGCAGCTAATGGGGATCCATTATAAATACAAATACAAATTCACTGTGTTTTCACTGGAGACCAAACTTTGTTGTGTTTTCACTGGAGACCAGCCTTCATTGTGTTTTCACTGGAGACCAGCCTTCGTTGTGTTTTTGTTGGAGACTTCATTGTGTTTTTCGTTGTGGTTTTGCTGGTGACCAGCCTTCATTGTGTTTTGGACACATAAGCATATGCTGGTCACCCACAAAACCAGCATCATGTCACATTATGCTGGCTAGTAAAGTTATGTCTAATTCCTATTGGAATCTTGCCTGACTGGGGTTATCAAATAATGTGAACTTGTATTCACTCACAATCTGCATTCAGAATGACTTGCAGGGTTAGAAAGATGAATAAATGAGACTATCTAAACCATCTCAACTGTAACAACCATTTCAGTAACAGGTGCAATAACTCCAACTAGTGTATGCAAACTAATGTATGCTATTTATCTTTGTCTAGCATGAAAGGTGAAATAAATACTATTGTGTAAATGTCTCGTAGTTATGTCTAGCCTACAGATACTCTATACAGGGAGCACAATTGCTTTGCAGCATGTTCAGGATTTCTTTCAAAAGTGAGACAGCATACCGAATAAACTAGATATTCTAAATAGTGTTGTGTTTTCATTGGCTCAAATAGGCTATACGGCACTAACTTAGCCAGCCAGGAGTGCCTGTTGGTGAGGATGGGCGAGAGTGACTGATCAATTGTTTCATCCAGGAAAGAGCAAGTGTTCAAAATCATCAGTAAAATAGATACAATTAATTATTAAAAAAGCAACAAAAACAACCAATACATTCAGCACAGGTTTACACAATACGTCCAGGGTAATGTCCATGAATGTGTGGTAGCGTCAGCCACCCCTAAGCCAGATAAAATTATCATAACAACAACATGTTATGGGGCTGAGAGAAAACTTTGCAGTTTTAAAGCTAATTTCCTGTAATTAAAATGAATGGCTTTTGATGTGTTTGTTACAGGTTTCAGGATTGAGACCAGGAAATCAAATATGTTTCCTGTAAAAAGAAAAGATAGAATTGAATAAACATATTTGTTCCAAAAGTGTCAAGGGTCAATTATCTGGTTCATTACAATTGCTTTGTATTCACATACTTTCATATCCTATGTTTAGTCTCTTAAATAATGAATTAGTATCCTTACCAAACTAAATGCTTTTCACTTACAATTTGTGCAAAATACATGCTATCTATATGTATAACCATCAAATTGTATGTATGAATGAATGAAAGAATAAATGAAAGAATGAATGAATTTATTTATTTATTTATTTATTTTTGTGTCAAATTGCCAACTGGCAAACCATCCCTTATGGGATTAATTGGCACATAAACAAACATTACACTAATTCACTGTGGTAATTCATTAATTCGTCTTCCAGTGTTCCCTGCAGTGTGCATCGCATAAAGAGTGAAATAATTCAATTATATTACATTAAATTAAACATACATACATACATACATACATACATACATACATACATACATACATACATACATACATACATACATACATACATACATACATACATACATACATACATACATACATACATACATACATACATACATACATACATACATACATACATACATACATACTGTCAGGCTCTGGCCATAGAGAAGCAAATAGGCTTCTCTATGTAGTTATGGTCAGAGTCTGACAGTGTCGTTATTTTCTGTTTCTGTGTTGGGTTTGGGTTGGATCCCTAATTAGAGACAGCTGCACCGCATTGTCTCTAATTAGGGATCCCATATATGTTGAGTCTGTCCTTCACTCTGGTGTGGCTCGTTATCGATGTATGTCGCAGTCACGGTGAAAGTTAAGTGTGCTCATTTTGTTATTTTCGTGTTTGTTTCGGGTAACGTTTTGTCTATCGTGTTAGTTTTGTTTTGTTTAGTTTGTTCATTGTATCTTTTTTATACATAGTATAAGGAATAAACATGTCGAACTATAATCCCTGCGCTGCGTCTTGGTCTCTCCACACACACAACCGTGACACATGCATACATACATACATTTTGAGATACCTCTTAGCACCCCACACTCCTGCTGAATAGTCCAGAAAAGGACACACATGTCTGATACAGTTTGTAATACGTAGCGTAACCAATATCTTTGAGTGTTTTTGTTTTTCCTAGAACTCCACCAAAAGCTCTACTTGCTGAGTCGGCCGGCAGATGTTCCGTATAGAAAGGTAATATGTTCATCAATAAAAATACCCAAATATTTATAATTGCTGGTAAACTCAAGAATGTCTTCACCAAAACAAAACTGAAAAACACTTCTCTTAGTACCTGGTTTTCTAAAATGCATTATCTGTGTTTTTGTCTGGTTGATCATGAGTCTCCATCTTTTACACCAATTGACTGCGTATAATAACATGTTCTGCAGGTCTTGTTCAGTTTCTGCCATCAATATAATATCAGCAGCATATAAAAGGATACTTAGCATTTTATCATCATATCTTACTCTAATATCAGACTGTTTCATTTCTTTCGCCAAATAATTTATAAACATAGCAAACAAAGTCGGTGATAAGGAGTCTCAATCTGTACCATATTCATGAACACGCACAATTGGTGCTTTGTAAAGAGACTGGATTGCATGATAACATTTCCCATCAACCCCTGTCTTTAACAAACTATAGGCTAAAAGATCCCTATTACAAAAATCAAAAGCTTTCTGGAAATCAATTAACCATGCAACAGTAGGTTTCACTTCATGTAATCTCTTTCTGATTACTGTACAGACCCAGAAGAAATTCTGTACAGGCTCTGGATTTACCAAAACCATTTTGTTCATCCTACAGAATATTTTGATCCTCCAAAAAAGTAATCAGCCTATTGTTGAGGATGGATGAATATAATTTATAAACCGTACTTAATAAACTTGTTTGTCCGACACATCTCAACAGATTACCCACTATAGTAGTGTAAACATAAATGCTACACAATCGAACACAATGACCCCCACTAGCCGTGCTACAGCTAACTGTAAAATACACGACCAGCTAAACATAGACCTATGTGAAGCTAGCCACAATAAGGATTAGCCACAAGTGGAAAGTGATTAAAATGGATACAAATATTGGCATCATGCCATATTTTGACTAAATAATGTTAAACAAGGTCTTAATGTTTTTATATAAATTCAACAAAGGACAATAATGTGTTAATATGACACAACTACAAAATAAAATAGTTGGCGTCGCAATGTGGATGTATTAGAATTCCATCAGGGCCATACTTAATGCTTGTGTTGGGCAGGAGCTCACCGGAGCTGAATACTTGCACCTCAAACATTATACTGCTTCAGCTCCTGTTCCTCTTATAGAATATTAGCTCAAAAGTATTGTCAAGCTAATATTCATGGACCCAAGATCCAGGCTGTACATTGCAATATGAATGTCACTACTCACAATAGGCTGTATAGTGAGGGGATTTCCCACAGTTAAAGTTCCCTTATATGAGCTACAACGCTGATGTTTGTGGAAACTCTTCAGGGCTGTGGGGGTGTGTGCCACATCAGTGACAGAGGTTATGAGTTCAAATCCCAAGTGAGATTGACAGAATTTAATCAGAATTTGGCTGGTCTGCAAAACCACGCCCATCATTATCATATTTCCCAGAATTCTCTATTGCAGTTTGAATTTTAGAATTGAATATCTGTGTTTTTGCATGTACATTTATTGACAAGTGGCGTACCACAGTTTTGCAGGGCCCCCCGCAAGGTCTGAGCAAGTATAGCTTGCAAGGTATAGGTCTGAGCAAGGTATAGCTAATCTCATACTATTTAAAAGCACATTTCCTGCTATTCTACACATTTTGCCATGAGGCTGAGTGAAAAGAGGATTTAAACATCACTTAACAAGCCAGCATAATGTGACTAGATGATGGTTTTGATTTAGCTTATGCTGGTCACAAGTGTCAAAAACAAAGCGAAGGCTGGTCACCAGCAAAAACACAGTAAAGGCTGGTCACCAGCAAAAACACAGTAAAGGCTGGTCACCAGCAAAAACACAGTGAAGGCTGGTCACCAGCAAAAACACAGCGAAGGCTGGTCACCAGCAAAAACACAGCAAAGGCTGGTCACCAGCAAAAACACAGCGAAGGCTGGTCACTAGCAAAAACACAGCGAAGGCTGGTCACCAGCAAAAACACAGCGAAGGCTGGTCACCAGCAAAAACACAGCGAAGGCTGGTCACCAGCAAAAACACAGCGAAGGCTGGTCACCAGCAAAAACACAGCGAAGGCTGGTCACCAGCAAAAACACAGCGAAGGCTGGTCACCAGCAAAAACACAGCGAAAGTTAGTATGCCAGCATAACTTCCTAGACCATGCTGTTCTACCAGCATAACAAGCTGGACCATACTAGTCGGTCAGCAGAACCAATTAGACCATGCTGGTCAGACAAGCTTGACCAGCATCAGACCAGCACTGACCAGCAAGTGTATGTAAGTCTTCTCCCACCAATGATCTTTATGGGTGATATAGTAGACTCTACGTGACCTTGACAGAGCTCTGTTCCTCCCCATGTTCCCCCCTGATGGGTATGTGAGACTAGCCTATGCTGCAATGCAACTCAGCCTGAGTTTATTGTTCTTGCTACTAGTCTAAAGGTACAGTTTGATGGCACACAGATTTAAAATTAAAGTGGGGAAAAAACTAATGTAAGTCTGCCGCCACAAAACTGATGGAGTCTTTATATGTGTCCGGATTCCTGAAGACAGACTTGTTTTGAGGTGTGCCTCAAGCTGGAGAGAAATGGACCAGGTGGAGCCTGTCTGATTCAATTGAAGACTAAAGTAAACGTTGGGGGGTTTAATGCACTCCAAATTGTTTTGATCATGCGGATCAAGTAAGATATTTAATCTTGTTAACCCTTGCAAGGCTGCCAGCCCAGATGGCCTCCCAAGCTGCGTTTCGAGACAGCCTACAGGGAGGAGGAGAGGACCCTGGCGGTGGGGTCAACAAAAAGAAGGATCTGTGCCTCTTCAAACTCAGGAGGCTGAAAAAATTGGGCTTGGCCCCTAAGACCCTCACAAACTTCTATAGATGCACCATTGAGAGCATACTGTCCGGCTGTATCACCGCCTGGTACGGCAATTGCATTATCCGTAAACACTGGGCTCTCTAGAGGGTAGTGCGGTCAGCCCAACGCATTACCAAGCTACCCGAGCCACGGCCTGTTCACCCCGCTACCCTCTAGAAGGCGAAGACAGTACAGTTGCATCAAAGCTGGGACCGAGAGACTGAAAAACAGCTTCTATCTCCAGGCCATCAAACTGTTAAATAGTCCCCAGTAGCCGGCCCTGAACTTTAGTCACTGTTTCCTAGCGGGCTACCACCCGGTACTCTGCCAGCACCTTAGAGACTGCTGCCCTATGTACATAGTCATTGAACACTGGTCACTTTAATAATGTTTAAGTTCTGTTTTACCTACTTCATATGTACTGTATGTACTGTATTCTAGTCAAGGCTCATCCTATGTCACTACAGCTGTACACACATTTTCTATGAATATACTGTCCATAATGTCTATACAAACCATTATATTCTAAATATACAGTATATTTATATTCCGGACTGTGACATTTGTCATCCTGATATTTATTAATTCCCTTCTTTTTATTTTGGGGATGTGTGTGTATTGTTTTGTTAGGTACTACTGCACTGTTGGAGCTAGAAAAACATGCATTTCACTGCACCTGCGATAACATCTGCAAAATATGTGTGCGCGACCAATAACATTTTATTCATTTTTATTTAATTTGATTCATATTGTGGGGTAGTCGGTAGTAGTGAGGAAGCGTCCACTAGAGGGGAGGAGGAAGGGAGAGGGACAGGATTCTCGGCAGCTGGGACAGTCAGCAGACTGGAACCGTCCTAACACCCCTCTCCGGGCCACTCTGCATTCCACTGCTTCCCATTTTATACAGGGCTTTGTACAACGGCTACCTCACTGCCAAGTCTCTCCAACCGCTGCCTTCAAATTACTCCAAAGAAGATGGATGGCACGGTTCTATTCTATCTCATTTTATGGACTTTCCAGACACTTTACTCAATAAGGATAAGTGAAAGTGGGACTTCACAAGTTTCATGTTTGGAAAATATACATGTTTGAGTCATGTCTGGCTGAGGGATGAGAAAGTTCACTATTGTATTTCTATGCTTTTTTAAATACACTTTTAACAAGAAATGAGAAGACAATGCCTTTGGGGAAACTCTTTTGGGGGAAGAATTTTGTTTTGAAAAATGCTAAATGTGTTCAATGGCCTGGTCCTAGTGTGAGTGGTCACCCAGGTGAGTGGTGACTGGTCACCCAGGTGAGTGGTGACCGGTCAACAAGGTGAGTGGTAACTGGTCACCAGGTGAGTGGTGGGTGGTCACCCAGTTGAGTGGTGACTGGTCACCCAAGTGAGTGGTGACTGGTCACGCAGGTGAGCACTCCACATTGGTAGGGGATGTGAATTTACCCCATACAATGTAAACCACTTTAAGCATCTGGAAAAGTGTCTAGACAGTATGCTGTAAATCCAACCATTATAATTCTAGAATCATCAGTAACACAGGCAGTAGCACTATACAGTTCTGTTTCATCAGAGAGATCCTATATGCCAGGCCAGAAAAGCATTAACAGGCCAATGATCAATCAATTATTCTAAGAAATCATACAATGCATATTACTCCATCACCAATAATGGACCAACCTAGCCGATATGCCACACCATGACAGACCAACCTGAACACCTTGGGTCTCACTCTGTGGTTTCACATGGTGATTAGTCCTCGTCCTCGTCCTCGACCTCCTCGTCCTTTTCCTCGTCCTTCTCGTCCTCATCCTCGTCCTCCTTTTCCTTCACTCCTCACTTCCCTCCCCTCTGTTTTGCTGGGCCCTGCAGACAGCCGCTTGGAGAACAAGGTGCATTGTGTCTGGATATGATCATGAGTGAGGAGACATAGAGACAGGAATGCAGTGGAGTCTGATGATCGCTCCTGCAGACCTGCAGCAGAGGAGAGAGGTGAGGACAGGGGTCAGACTCTGCTTTAGGAATGACGCAGTCTACAATACCCTCGCTCTGATCTGATCTGTTCTGATCCCCCATGAGTTTGAGTTTTTCCTGGCCATAAGACCTGACAGTGAAAAACACTTGGCGCTAGTTATAGCCCAACTCATGAGCAGAATCATCTGGATGAGAGATGGTACCTTCAATCTGATTTATAGCCCACCCCCAAAATGTTTATGGTTCTGCATTCAACTTGTCTTTTTTTTACCCAGAACCTAATGTATGTGCCTACATGTCACTACTACATTTCTACATCAGGTGAGGATTATTCCTATACTCTCATTCTTTCCCAATCCATCTAAGCTGTTGGCAGGTGGGCAATGACCGCTGTGTAACGTCACTGAAATTCACTTGTTTTCTTCATGACAGATTATAGAACAATGAATAAATCTCCACCTTTCAGCACTAAAGTGTTTAGATAGAGAGCCATGGTCAATAGAGAACATGTAGATTACAACAAAAAGTCTATGTGAGTTTGAAGAGAGGAATGTTGACAGGCCAAGAAGTTAATTGGAGGAGATGGGAGTACAGGTGTAGGATCTTAATTTGAGCCAGTTTACAAAAGCAGGAAAATAATCCTGCAGCAACAGGAAATGTTAATTATTATATGGATTATAATTAATGGACATTTGTGTAGGGATGGATACATTTTTCATAAGGGAAAGTCAAAACTTCAAATACGCTTTGCATGAAAGTTATCCAGGAAATAGCTCTGTTACCCAGAGCTGTATGAGGAGCAAAGCCAAACAAAAGTTATTTTTCAAGCTCTCAAAAACGTTTTCCTCTGTGTATTTCATTTCTGAATGCAGACAACGCCGCGGTTGCCTTGTGAAGGAGTATTGAACACAGAAGGTAGAGTCTCAGGTTGACAGGCCTTGCTTTTATCTGATATACAGTTCGACCTAAACCCAAATAAACACGAGTGGACCGTAAGTGAACCCTAATCAATGTGCTCTCTGAGGACACTATTGTTTCCAGAGGAACTCGCTACAGGAGAGTTTACCGCAGGGTTTCGTTTCCTGTTGAATTCCCACTTCAGATGTAGGATCTTAAATTGAGCCATTTTGCTACAGCAGGAAATTAATCCTGCAACAATTGTGAATTATTATGTGGATTATAATTAATGTAAATTTTTTATAGGTTGATACATTTTTTGCTAGGGCAAATCATGTCTGAAATGTCAAAGTGGAAATAAAAAAATGTAGAAGACTTTTTCATACTCAAATACACAACAAGTTTGCAGGAAATTCTCAGCAATAAAAGAGTGACAAAAATTAAGATCCAACATCTGTGTGTCAAGGTCATGTCTGGCTGAAAATACAATCAACAAAGGAGGATGGATACATACCTCCATAATGATCAGGCCAAAGGAAAGTGCACATACATTAACCAAACAAGATTATTACGTGTACTTTGTCTCTAATTAATCTCACCTGTTGAAAACTTAAAAATAGCTGGCTAATTGCAAGCGATGAGAATGAGGCATGCTATTTACTGAGAGCAGGTAACCTTTAGCTGGTGCACTCACATAATGAAAACCATATTAGCTGGAAACCTATCCCACTCTCCAAGGTTGGCCAAAGAGTTAGAAGGCTCTTGAGGGTGGTTGCTGGGATAAGGACAGTGTTTTAGGGAACAAGAGGAGGCTAATGATGGATGAGTTTGTGCCTCGCTAGCTGCCAAATATCTTGTCTGAGAAGGGCTTTCATTGTGCCAAATTTGGCCCTTTGAAAACAAAGTTACACTGACCAGTGGCAGCAACAGTTGTTTGCTTGTAGAAACCAAGTTAATTTATAGAGAACTTGCTACACTTTTGTTATCAATTTGGACCCCGGGGCTGTTGATTCTGTAGCACATGGGGCTGTGTAAAACTTACTCCGCTTTTCAGGTAGCCCCGACAGGTAAGGCACTTCAGGAGGGCAGTCACATGTGCTAACAAGGCAGAGGTCCCAAGTGCGCGCCAGGTATGGGCCGAATCAGGAGGAAGTGATACTAGCTAAGCAAGTAGAGTGATGTCATTTACACTTGCTTGCAGCTACAGTATATTTACTTTTATTGTTGCACTCTGGAGTGCTGTTTCCATTTTCCAAAATGCGTATTTAAAAATTCTGCCATCATCTTTATTTCTGACTAGAGCATTTGTAGCCTGAGTAGTTGTGACTCAACCACAGTCTGGATCTTTACATTTTTCCACTTTATTGGCTATGAGGATGGACATGTTGCCAAGACAGTGCTTTGGACCGGAGCCTGTCATGATGTTAAAGCCACCTCACCCACTTCACAACAGTGTAGGCTATTGTGGGTGACTGCGAACCAGATGAATGTATTTGAAGAATGCTCTATGACTGATGAATTCAGAACCCCACCTTGTTATGTAGAGTGCTTAGGTAGAACAGTGGGAAGGGCTGTTGAAAACAAATAAAACGCCTTTTGTGCAAAGTTGTGAAATTCCTGTCTACAGCCTAATAGTCAGGCTGTGTTGCGTAAAAGCGAAAATACAGTGCTGTCAGAAAGTATTCACACCCCATTACTTTTTTTTTTACATTTTGTTGTGTTACAGCCTGAATTTAAAGTGGATTCAATTGAGCTTTTTCTGTCACTGGCCTACACACAATACCCCATAATGTCAAAGTGGAATTATGTTTTTAGAAATGTTTACAAATAAATAAAGCTGAAATGTCTTGAATCAATAAGTATTCAACCCCTTTGTTATGGAAAACCTAAATAAGTTCAGGAGTAAAAATGTGCTTAACAGGTAACATAATAAGTTGCATGGACTCTGTGTTCAACAATAGTGTTAATCATGATTTATGAATGACTACCTCGTCTCTGTACCCCAGACTTATAGTTATCTGTAAGGTCTCTCAGTCGAGCAGTGAATTTCAAATACAGATTCAACCACATTGACCAGGGAAGTTTTGCAATGCCTCGCAACAAAGGGCACCTATTGGTAGATGGGTAAAAAATAAATCAGAAATTGAATATCCTTTTGAGCATGGTAACTTAACTTCTTAACTGACTTGCCTAGTTAAATAAAGGTTAAATAAAATAAAAAATAAATGGTTATTAATTACACTTTGGATAGTGTATCAATAAATCTAGTCACTACAAAGATACAGGCATCTTTCTTAAATCAGTTGCTGGAGAGGAAGGAAACAGCTCAGGGATTTCACCATAAGGCCAATGGTGACTTTAAAACAGTTAAAGAGTTTAATGGCTGTGATTGGAAAAAATTGAGGCTTGATCAACAACATTTTAGTTACTCCACAATACTAACCTAATTGACAGAGTCTGTACAGAATAAAAATATTCCAAAACATGCATCCTGTTTGCAACAAGACACTGAAGTAAAACTGCAAAAAAATATGGCAAAGAAATTAACTTTATGTCCTGAATACAAAGAGTTATGTTTGGGGCAAATCCAACACAACACATCCCTGAGTACCACTCTTCATAATTTCAAGCATGGTGGCTGCATCATGCTATGGGTATGCTTGTCATCAAAAAGGACTAGGGAGTTTTTTAGGATAAAAATAAACGTAATAAAGCTAAGCGCAGGCAAAATCCTAGAGGACATTATTATAATGTGCAAATATTGTACAATCCAGGTGTGCAAAGCTCTTAAAGACTTACCCAGAAAGACTCACAAACGTAATCCCTGCCAAAGGTGATTCTAACATGTATTATAAACTGGGTGGTTCGAGCCCTGAATGCTGATTGGCTGACAGCCGTGGTATGTCAGACATTATATCATGGATATGACAAAACATATATTTTTACTGCTCTAATTAAGCTGGTAATCAGTTAATAATAGCAATAAGGCACATCGGGGGTTTGTGGTATATGGCCAATATACCACGGCTAAGGACTGTGTCCAGGCACTCTGTGTCAAAAGTTTGGAATATTAGTCATTCAATAGTTTTTCTTTATTTGCACTATTTTTTACATAATAGAATAAAAGGGAAGACATCAAAACTCACATAACACATACGGAATCATGTAGTACCCAAAAAAAGTGTTAAACAAATCAAAATATATTTTATATTTGAGATTCTTCAAATAGCCACCCTTTGCCTTGATGACAGCTTTGCACACTCTTGGCATTCTGTCAACCAGCTTCAGTCTTGAAGGAGTTCCCACATATGCTGAGTACTTGTTGGCTGCTTTACCTTCACTGCGGTCCGATTCATCCCAAACCATCCAAATTTGGTTGAGGTTGGAACCAAAAATCTCAAATCTGGACTCCAGACCAAAGGACAAATTTCCACCAGTCTAATGTCCTTTGCTCGTGTTTCTTGGCCCAAGCAAGTCTCTTCTTCTTATTGGTGTCCTTTAGTAGTGGTTTCTTTGCAGCAATTTGACCCCGAATGCCTGATTCACACAGTTTCCTCTGAACAGTTAATGTTGACATGGGTCTGTTACTTGAACTCTTTGAAGCATTTATTTGGGCTGCAATCTGAGGCTGGTAACTCTAATAATACCTCTGAGAGAATGCCATGAGTGTGCAAAGCTGTCATCAAGAAAAAGGGTGGTTACTTTGAAGAATCTCAAATATAAAATATATTTTGATTTGTTTAACACTTTTTTGTTTACTACATGATTCCATATGTGTTATGTTATAGTTTTGATGTCTTCACTTTTATTCGACAATGTAAAAAATAGTGCAAATAAAGAAAATCCCTTGAATTAGTAATATTCCAAACTTTTGACCGGGGGTTCTTGTAAATTAGATATTTCTGTATTTCATTTTCAATACATTTGCAAAAATTTCTAAAAACATGTTTTCACTTTGTCATCATGGGATATTGTGTGTAGATGGACGAGAACAGAAATATATTTAATCTGTTTTGAATTCAGGCTGTAACGCAACCACATTTTAAATAAATCAAGTGGTATGCACACTTTCTGAAGGCACTGTAAATCTAACACATGCACTAACACAAGTAAACCAAATTTGACCATTGCGTCTTCCGAATCAGTCTCCAAGTCAATTATTTTGTCTGAAAAACAGATATCCATTATCAACCTAATCAACCTAAGTTTGTATGTGTTTTTGAGTATTATGAGTTACTATGAGTGTATTCTGACACCATTTCCTTTCAAAGTAAATCCTCTTAACATGGAGAAAAGTGGACATTTCCTTTCCTTCCATGGATTGAGTCAACATCCAGTGCCGACATAAAGTTTCTACTGCCTTCTCATAGATTTGCTAACACCACATTATTATGACGGGCAAATAAAAACCCCTACTGTGTAATGCTCTTCCGTACCTTTATTTGTACTCCATAAATCGGACCAACACCTGAAGTGACTATCATTATGGGAACCAGGCAGTGGTACAGGTTATTACAGCACAGAATGCTCTGGCATATGATGACTGGTTTATTCTTTCCATGCATATTTTTCTTCACCCAGCATATAGAATTACTGCTAAAAGCCTGGCTTTTGGGTTGTGCTACTAGACAGTTAGTCACGTCACTTATCTACTGTCAGAATTGGGGCTATTACCATAATAGAGATGGAAACAGAGTGGATAGATGCTGAAGAAACACAGATCATGAGAAGTAGCATATGTACATTTTGGAAAACACACAAAATAATTGTTATTTGCATAAGAAAATGTTAAAATGTCTCTCTGTACCATAAGGAAACATAACGTCTGCTTTATGTATTCATGATTAATGGTTTTGGGTCTTTTGATATTTTGATTATGAATGACTTTCTCCATACTTGACACTTTATATAAACTGTCATCCGGAATAGACCTGCTTAGGATATGATCTAAAAAATTATAACTTTGGCCTATATGAAGTGACATCCTCCAAAAATGTCAATAACATCATAATTATATCTCCATCCAGTCCATAAAGCTACACCAAAGTTAACCATCCAGCAGACTCTTTTTTTATACCATAATTCAATAACATGGATTATATCTTAAATTGAGCCATTATACAATTATACATTACCTAATGTCTAGTAATAACTAAGTAATTCATCATGAAGGGTAGAAACAAAGTAGTTGTAATTAAACATTTTCTGTTTAATAAATGTTAACAGTCCACAGTATGGAAAAGTCAACCTGAGGATGTCCCCTTGCCAAATACCGGAGAGAGGCAGTCTGGCTTCTACCAAATTATGGAAAGTCTGAAATCCAAAGAGAATAATGAGCACTATAATTGATAATTGAGAAAATTGTTTTGAACTATTTGCTCACTATGTAAATGTACAAATATCCTTTCAAATGCGGTGGCTCTACCCCTGAAAGCTTATCCTGCAGTTGTTTTGTAACCAGTGCCCAGACATATTGGTGAATGTGAACTACACTGAACAAAAATATAAACGCAACATGTAAAGTGTTGGTCCCATGTTTCATGAGCTGAAATAAAAGATCCCAGAAGTTTTCCATATGCACAGAAAGCTTATTACTCTAAAATGTTGTGCACAAATTAGTTTACATCCCTGTTAGTGAGCATTTCTCCTTTGCCAAGATAATCCATCCACTTGACAGGTGTGGGTCATCAAGAAGCTGATTTAACAGCATGATCATTACACAGGTGCACCTTTTGCTGGGGACAATAGAAGGCCACTTTAAAATGTGCAGTTCTGTCACACAACAAAATGCCACAGATGTCTCAAGTTTTGAGGGAGCGTGCAATTGGCATTCTGACTGCAGGAACGTCAACCAGAACTGTTGTCAGAGAATTTAATGTTACTTTCGCTACCATAAACCGCCTCTAAAGTAGTTCTATAGAATTTGGCAGTAAGTCCAATCGGCCTCACAAACGCAGACCACGTGCAAGGCGGCGTGTGGGCGAGTGGTTTTCTGATGTCACCATTGTGAACAGAGTGCCCCATGGTGGCGGTGGGGTTATAGATAGATAGATAGATAGATAGATAGATAGATAGGTACTTTATTTCATTGTCAAGCAGCTACAACACAACACAGGGCAGGTGCAAAATTCCACAACGAAAGTACACAAAAGACAGATACACGGTACATGATACATAGAGCGGCAGTATGAAAAAGTATAGAAATACAAGATATCTGGAGTGCAGGCATAAGCTACAGACAATGAGCACAATTGCATTTTATCAATGGCAATTTGTATGCACAGAAATACAGTGACAAGATCCTGAGGCCCATTGTCGTGCCATTCATCCGCCGCCATCACCTCTTGTTTCAGCATGATGATAAACGGCCCCATATCATGCATTAATATGTACACAATTCCTGGAAGCTGAAATTGTCCCTGCATACTCATCAGACATGTCACCCATTGAGCATGTTTGGGATGCTCTGGATCAACGTGTAAGACAGCGTGTTCCAACTTCACACAACCATTGAAGAGGAGTGGGACAACAATCCACAAGCCACAATCAACAGCCTGATCAACTCTGGCAAATGGCAGCCACACCAGATACTGACTGGTTTTCTGATTCAGTCCCCTACCTCGTTTTTTTTAGGTATCTGTGACCAATATGTAGCCAATAAACCAACCTACACTTTCCCCATACTAACTCTGAATGCTATGCAGTAAACTCAAAATTAAACAAATTTCACTGCAGTTGCAATTCACCCCTTTCTAAGCCTTGACGAAGATTTGCAGCCTAAGGGCTTAGCCTATTATATGGTATATGATGCATGACAACAATAGTATCCCTTCCCTACCTTATATCACCATTTCAGGTAAGACCCAGATGCAGACAATGTCGAAGTAATAACAGTTTATTAATCCAACAGGGGCAGGCAAAAGACAGGTCAGGGGCAGGCAGAGGTCAGTAATCCACATAGGTGGGGCAAAGGTACAGGATGGCAGGCAGGCTCAGGGTCAGGGTATGCAGAGGTCAGTAATCCAGATAGGTGGGGCAAAGGTACAAGACGGCAGGCAGGCTCGGGGTCAGAGCAGGCAGAATGGTCAACACCGGGAAAACTAGAAAACAGGGAACAATCGAGAGACAGGCGCAAAGGGAAAACCACTGGTAGGCTTGACGAAACAAAACGAACTGGCAACAGACAAACAGAGAACACAGGTATAAATACACAGGGGATAATGGGGAAAATGGGTGACACCTGGAGGGGGGTGGAGACAAGCACACAGACAGGTGAAACAGATCAGGATATGACATTACCCCCCCCCCCCTCCCCCCCGCCCTCTAGGGACGCCACCTGCCGTCCTACCTGGGCGCATACCTGGCTGACCGGGGTGCCGGCATTGGAACTCAGAGATGAGGTCTGGGTCCAGGATGTCCCTAGCAGGGACCCAGCACCTCTCCTCCTGCCCCGAGGTCGAACCTTCAGGAGACGCCTCACCATGAAAACCGGTTGGTCGTCGATGAGCCGGGGAAGAGGGGTAGGCCTGGAAACAGGAGACAAAGGGCTGTGAGACATACAACAGGTTTGATCTTTGTCACATGAAATGTGGGATGAATACGAAGGGTACGGGGCAACAGAAGGCAGACAGTAGAGGGGCTAATGATCTTGGAGATGGGAAAAGGGCAGATAAACCGGGGGGACAGTTTCCCGGGTGGACATACCTTCTGCCCTAAACGATACCGGGGAGCCGGGGTCCGGTGGCGGTCCGCTTGTCCCCGATACCTGGAGGTGGTCTTGAGAAGGGCCGACAGGGCTCACTTCCAGGTACGACGACAGCGGCGGACAAACATCTGGGCCGAAGATACGCCGACCTCTTCCTCTTGCTCAGAGAGGAGAGTGGGCGCTGATAGCCCAGGGAACACTCAAAGGGTGAGAGACCAGTGGCAGAGCAAGGTAGGGTGTTGCGGGCATACTCGACCCATACCAGTTGCTGAATCCAGGTGGTGGGGTTGGAGGAGACTAGGCAACGAAGAGCAGTCTCCAAGTCTTGGTTGGCTCGCTCCGACTGGCCGTTGGACTGGGGTGGAATCCGGAGTACAGGCTGGCCGACGACCCAATGAGTGTGCGGAACGCCTTCCAGAACCGGGACGAGAACTCAGGACCCCGGTCGGAGACCATGTCCACTGGGAGTCCATGGATCCGGAACACGTGCTGCACAATAAGCTGGGCCATCTCCTTGGCCGAGGGTAGTTTGGGGAGAGGAATGAAGTGGGTGGCTTTGGAAAACCGGTCGACCACAGTCAGGATGGCAGTGTTTCCCTCAGACGGGGGGATATCCGTGACGAAATCCAGGTATTTGTGGGACCAAGGATGGTGAGGGACAGGCAGTGGTTGAAGAAGACCAGCTGGAGCTTGCCGAGGAGTCTTGTTCTGTGCACAGACCGTGCAGGCGGCGACAAACGTGGCAACATCCGTAACCATAGTAGGCCACCAAAATCGTTGACGCACAAAAGCCAGGGTCCAACGGGAATGAGCCCACTCCAGGACCGTGGAGAGAACAGCGTCCAAACAGGCACAAACATCCGGTTATCTGGACCCCCCCCCAGGGTTCGGCTGGGACCGGTGTGCCTCCCTGACCGGTTTCCCTATACCCCAGCTGAGTGCCGTCGCCAGGCACGAGGTGGGAAGGATGGTCAGGGCTCCGGGGTGGTCACCGTGGGGCTATAGCGGCGAGACAGGGCATCCGGCTTGACTTTCTTGGACCCCGGCCAGTAAAATAGGGAAAAGTTGAACCAGGTAAACAGCAGGGCCCATCTCGCCTGCCTGGAGTTGGCGTGCTTGGTGGTACAAAGATACTTTTTCTAGTCGGTCCACATAATGAACGGATGTTGCGCCCCTTCCAGCCAGTGCCTCCACTCCTCCAATGCCATCTTCACTGTGAGAAGCTCCCGATTTCCCACATAGTAGTTCCTCTCCGTGGCGTTGAGGCGGTGGGAGAAGAAGGCACAGGGATGCAGCTTAAGGTCCAGGGCAGAACGTTGGGACAGGACAGCCCCCACTCCGACATCCGAAGCATCAGCCTCCACCACGAACTGACGGGAAGGTTCTGGATGAACCAAGATAGGAGCAGTGGTGAAGCAGTGTTTGAGGTCCTGGAACGCCTGGTCAGCGGCAGAGGACCACGTGAATGGAACCTTGGTAGAGGTGAGTGCAGACAGGGGGGAGACCAGGTTTCTGTAACCCTGGATAAAGCAGTGATAAAAGTTGGCAAACCCCAGGAAACGTTGCAGCTGCACCCTGGACGTAGGCTGGGGCCAATCCACCACCACTCTCACCTTCCCGGGATCCATCTGGACACTCCCAGCAGAGATGATGTAGGCCAGAAAGGAGATTCTGGAGCGATGGAACTCGCAATTTCCCGCCTTCACAAACAGCTGATTCTCCAGAAGGTGTTGGAGAACCTGTCGGACGTGGAGCACATGTTCTTGGGGGGAGTGGGAGAAGACGAGGATGTCATCAATGTAGACGAAGACAAACCGGTCAACATGTTGCAGAGAACATAATTTACCAGAGCCTGGAACACAGCACAGCAAAAGGCATGACCAGATACTCGTAGTGGCCACTGGCCGTGTTGAAGGCAGTCTTCCACTCATCCCCCTCTCGTACCTGCACTAGGTGGTAGGCGTTCCGTAGATGAAGAAGAACCCTGCGCCGGCAGGAGAAGAAGATGGAAGGATAAATCCTGCAGTTAAGGAGTCCCCAATGTAGGTCTCCATAGCCTTGGTCTCCGGTCCCGACAGAGAGTACAGACGTCCCCGGGGCGGCATGGTGCTAGGGAAAAGGTAAATCCCGCAGTCATAGGGTCAGAGCGGCGGAAGTGGCCCGGGCCTTACTGAACACCACCCGGAGGTCCTGGTACTCCGCGGGAATGGTGGAGAGGTCCGGGGCAACTTCCGAGCAAGACGTCCCGGGGCAGGTTGCGTCGACTTCAGACAATGGGCGTGGCAGGACGGACTCCAGCCCATGATGGTACCAGTAGACCAGTTGATGAGGGGATTGTGTCGCTGGAGCCAGGAGAATCCCAAAACCACGGAAATCTGAGGAGACTTGATGAGCAGGAATTGAATGGCCTCGCTGTGATTCCCTGACACCCGTAGGTTGATGGTATTATGAGTGACCCAGCCTATAGAGCACCCGTCCAGCGCTCTAACATCCATGGGAATGGAGAGGGGCTGAGCAGGGATGTTCAGCTCGGATGCCAGGGTAGCGTCCAAAAAGGGAGAGAAGGAAGGATCTGCATGTTCCAAGAGGGTGCATGACCTTATACACGTCACTTTTTCCATCAACTTCCCTTCATGTCAATGGATTACTGGAAATATAAGCAATTTGTTAATCTTTATAATTCCACTCATGAGCAGAAACAAGGATTCAGTTGCCTGCAAATTATAAACCCCAAACACCTCACACAAAGAGTCCCATGGGGTAATGATCTTGTGTCCAAGGTTAACATAGCTGTCAGATGAGGTGTTTGGGGTTTACTTGGAAGTTGGAACCACCCATAGTGGTGGTCTGACTGCTGTTGCCTTTTGAAACGCCAATAGCTCCGTGTTGGTATGTCCTTGTGTAGACTTGGCAGAGGCTACACTATCAACTGTGACAGCAGTATTGAGTACTTAGTGATGGGGGAAAAATCGATACAGTGACATATTGCGCTAGTTGGCTGTACCTGCACCAAAACTCCAGTATTTTTCCTTCATAGCTTGTTCTTCGTCTTCTTTTTCAATAGGGAGCCAATTTGTTTTCAGCACTTTTATTTCCATGACTGATCAAAACTTGTTTTTCTCATGTCTCTCTCTTGTCCCTCTGCAGCAGACATATGGTGAGCAATATGTTTGGAACATCCAATCGCAATAAAATCACATATCGAATTGCAGTACAGTGCATGTAGAATTGTGAGAATCACAATACATATCATATCGGCACCTAAGTATGGTGATAATATCATATCTTGAGGTCCATGGCAATTCCCATCCCTATGTTCTGCCCAGAGTGAGCACTCTGCTCATGGCAAAGCTAAGAGTCAAGGTGTTGTGTTTCTTTTCTATTTTTCCAGCTGTCACATATCCTTTGTTTTAAGTTTTTGTTCTGTTTTAGCAACAAGTGTATGAAGTCAAACTGGAGGATGGCAGTGTTCATGTGAAGCATGCAGGCCCTCTCTCATTACAACCCTTCCAATAGGGCCAGCAGAGCTTAATTGCTGCCTAAAACCTGTAGCTCAGCCTGGGATATGCATATGGAACCGCCTGTAGCAATCCTGGCTAATTTTGCGATTTATTCTACAAACCCAAGCCATCTGAGGCATTCCTAGCCTTATCTATGATCATCACAGACCTTTTTCCACTGGCAATGTTGTACTCAGGATCATTATCAAGATGATCGTCTGAAGGGAAGGGATATAACATCATCTTTTTGTTTGAGAGTTTTTTTGCGGAGACACTGGGATGGTAGCCATCCAATGGCTGTGAAATAGAGAAGAGGTTGAACAACAGCCAACTTTACGGGACATAGACATGTCTTATATGGGCAGAAAGCTTAAATGATTGTTAATCTAACTGCAGTGTCCAATTTACAGTAGCTATTAAAGCTAAAGAATACCATGCTATTGTTTGAGGATAGTGCACAACAACAAAACACTTGTATCACGGCAACTGGTTTGGTACATTCAACTCGGAAGATAAATAATGTACTTACATTCAGTAATCTTGCTTTGATTTGTCATCGTGAGGGTCCCAGAGATAAAATGTAGTGTAGTTTTGTTTGAAAAATCAATATTTATATTCAAATGTTGGAACTGGGTTCTACAGTTTGACCCTACTGCTGTCTCTGGCTCCACACCCACCCCGCCCCGCCATCTAGATGTGTGAAGGTTAGTGTCTTTTCTGTAGGGAAGCCAATGATCCATCATGAATGACATTCCTGGGAGTGTGTAAAATTACATTTTTTATAACCATAGCATTTTTGTATGTTCTCTATAGTTATGTACTTGAAAATGTATGCATTGATCAAACTCCTGGCAGACTTGATACAAAATACTGTGTAGTGATGTAATTCTTCCCTGGATCAGTTGGAAACTTTGCACACACACTGATGCTATCTGGTGGACAATATCTAAATTACACCTAGAATCCTACATCACTGTCTGTTCTTTCTCTTGCATTTAAAAAATGATGCAACAAAAAAAGTTTTGAAAACTCATGTTATATTCTCCTACATTAATTTCACATTTCCACAAACTTCAAAGTGTTTCCTTTCAAATTATATCAAGAATGTGCATATCCTTGCTTCAGGTCCTGAGCTACAGGCAGTTAGATTTGGGTATGTCATTTTAGGCAAAAATCTTAAAAAAGGGTCCGATCCTTAAGAGGTTTTAAATGAAGTGAAGTGATCCCTGCAGTATCACAGAGAGGGAACAGAAACACCAGCCCAGCTATACGAACCCCACTTAAACTGGTGTCTGCCGTTTTTAGTACTGAGCTGAGATCCAAGAGAACCCACATGAAGGGTATTGTAATTACTGGTTATAGTCCAGTAATAAGTATTTTTTAAAGCCTTGTCAGCATTTCCCCTTTAAACTATGCACAGGCATGTTCTTCCCTTACTGACGCAATGGCAAAGGAAAGACTGGTAAACTGGCGTCAGCCAGACCTGAAATTCACTATTCAGTCAAGAGAAATGTGTTATTGTAGCTACTTGTATCTTTATGTATCTTTTTCTTCTACAACAACATTCACTACATATTCTTCTACACTGGCAACAACACTCATTACATCTTCTTCTACACTGGCAACAACATTCACTACATCTTCTTCTACACTAGCAACAACACTCACTACATCTTCTTCTACACTGGCAACAACAATTCACTACATCTTCTTCTACAACAACATTCACTACATCTTCTTCTACACTGGCAACCACATTCACTACATCTTCTTCTACACTGGCAACAATACTCACTACATCTCCTTCTACACTGGCAACAACATTCACTACATCTTTTTCCATACTAGCAACAATATTCACTACATCTTCTTCTACACTGGCAACAATACTCACTACATCTTCTACACTAGAAACAATACTCACTACATCTTCTTCTACACTAGTAACAATACTCACTACATCTTCTTCTACACTAGTAACAATACTCACTACATCTTCTTCTACACTGGCAATAATACTCACTACATCTTCTTCTACACTAGCAACAACATTCACTACATCTTCGTCTACACTGGCAACAATACTCACTACATATTCTTCTACACTGGCAACAATACTCACTACAAGAGTTTGCCAAAATGGTGTCAGTGAAGGTGTGGCTTGCCATTCTAGTTTCCCTCCTCACAGCTTCCTTGTGGGACTTTATTGTGATAATATTTCCATTAGCGTTGAGTGCTGTGAGGACAGGACCTGTGCCTTGTGTTTAATGATTCATCACCTGAGGGGTAATATTCACTGACAATTGAGATGCAGCCATTGTGTGTTTGGTAGAACAATCACTTTTTACTGGGTCCAGCATGTATGGTCCAAGAGTGGTTTTCACATTTTGTGGATCCAGATGTTTGTAAATAATTGTATTGGATTACATTCACAGGTTGTCTTTATCCATTAGGGGACCCACCGTTGGTGTCAGAACTTTGCAATGTAGGCTATTAACTAACGTTTGTCTCTCATACGCAAAGCTTTATTTTTGTCATTTGGTGTTTTTTGTTACTGTTGATGCCTGACACCAAGCTACTTCTGTGGTTTTTCGTACCATTTGATATTCATTGTTGTGACTGTAGTGGTTTGTGTCATTGATGTTGATGTTATGAATGACGCAAACCCAGTTATCCCTTAATATTGTGTCATTTTTTCCCCAATGTCATTCTCATGATACCTCACGTCAATGGAATATGTCCTTTTGCCAATTACGTTTTAGAAAATAAAATAATTATCATATTTCTGATTTTCCAGAACTATCATTGAATACACACATATGAAAAGTATCAAATCAGGACATAATATCACAGGAAAAGTTTACAGCAAAGGTTTATTTACAATTCCTTACACATTTAGTAGATTCCATACAATACACAAGAAATGAAAAAACAAATGGGCAACGCCATGCAATGTTACATAATGATTTACAGAGAATTCAAAGAAATGTATTTATATAATGTGTTTATGGGGGCCCAAGACATCTTCCAGAGCACAGTGGCAACCATACAAGTCTCTCTTTATAGGTCAGACAATATGGAAAGATCCAATGCTCGCTTCGCCAGAGGATATTCCTGAATAAGTTACAGTCTCCCTGAGAGCAGCCAGACAGTACAGGAGAGGACAGATGCATGCACTCATCATGCTGATGGCACATGCACACTCAGAAATGAAACTGAAGCCAAGGCAGGGCTGTAGAGTGTCAGTCAGTCTACCAGCCCTAGTACCTCAACATTATACAGGACGAGTAGGAATACGAGAATGCTGAATTACCACGGAGAAGTTGCGAAAACTAAGTGAAAATGTGAATTGTGAAGATTTATTCATTGTAATTTAATCACTTATTATGTGAATTGTGAAGCATGAACATGTCTGGGAATTGTTAGAACCTGAAACTGTGTCTGTAATCGAGGGGATCATGTCATTTGACTATTTCTTCTGTATTAAAAAGCAATCTTTGCAATCTGTTTTCTTTTTGACATTTTTCTTCAAGTTTCTAAATTTGAATGGGACAACTCTCTTTCATTCCTCTCTCCTCTTGATGCTAATGAATCAGGAAACTTCCAACATTATTTTCAACTCCTTAAACAAAGTCTAAAACATCTTCTTTGAAATCCTCTGAAAGAGACAGAGACTGTTTGCATAGTCCTTACTATTATTCTCACGCGATATGTTACGTAACATTGGCAATTAGACTTGCTCTGTCTCTCAAACTCCTCATAGTCTCTTCATGAAACATCTACCAGTCAGTTTATCAGTGCATATTTCCTTTAAACAGCCTACTTCCATATGTGACGACTTCAGCTTCAGATAAGTGATGGACAGCGAAGCCAAAGACCACCTTTACCCCCTTTTTCTCTCCAACAGCTCTCTCTAATTATTGAAATCCATCACGAGATAATCTTATCCTTTTCTCACAAGTGACCCCTCTATGGTGTTGCATGTCCTCCAGTTGTTGCTGTGGCCCTTCTCTCTCACCTCACACCATACTGGGAGTTATCTTCTCCACACGTGGACCCACTTACTATCATCTTGCTCACAGCTTGGATGCAAAAATCTGCTCCAAATAAGCTGTTTGGTTTATTTTCATGGGCTGCTGGACTATCCATTCTAAGAGGGTTTAACATACCTACGATGGTAGAAGTCATTGATAATGACAAGAGGGCCGTAAACAAGAATTTCCATGTGTTGCTTTCCAGAGGCACTGTGCAATAGACTTGTTTAATCTATTTGATCTCAAAGTACAAATGTGACCTTTTATAAGATATATTTTTGTCTGTTGCTAGCTTCAGGTCGCATGCAAATAAAAACTCATATTTTTTTCGGTAAAATAAATTGCAATGGTTTCAATTTACTTAGTACCCTGAGGTTTTGCTAACTGACATTTAAGAAAACACCTCAGAAATTTAGCTAATTTAAAAGTAGGGTCGTTTAAATGTTAAACGTACTCAACCACAGACCTCTCTTGTGCCTAAATTATATCCAAATGCAGTCTGGAAATCAACTTGTTTGTCTGTTTGTGATAGTCTTGGTTAAACTCTTCAAAGTGCCCCCAAGAGTATATGTAATTTATTTCCTAATTAACAGCTGGGCTGATAATTACGAGCCAGCCATGTTTGCTTCCTCCGTGGTCTACAGGCACTCATTTGGATTTGGATTAGTTCAGCTCTAGGAGCTCTCCAGCGGTCTGAAGGGACCCACAGCCACCCACTACATAGATAAACAAGTTTGGACCTACTATCAATGGGGAACTTTCCTCCAATTACTGAATCCAATTAAATGGGCCTCTTTGAATGTCTTCTCACTTGCCACTCTAATGCCCAAGCACTGGGGAGCCTCTAAAACCCATACTCAGTGAGGGGTAGAAAGATGGCATGCTCGCAATAGGTTCTTCTGTTGAAATGTAACGTAATTTGCCCAGAACCTATTTTCTCGTTGGGAAACAAATTTGTGGAATTGGTCCAGTAATAATCGGAGGTCTGTCTGCAAGTTAACTCTATTAATACATTGTGGTTTAGTTGCTATTGGGAAATAGTACCGTTGAGATTTATTTGTCCCTCTGGAAAGGGACTGTGTTCTCTAAGCTGAAAATATGATTGTACACTTATTGATAAAAGTTAATGAGTCATGCAGCAAGATATGAAAATATTATAACGGTAGCAGATTGCAGAAATATCAGAAATATATGTGGCACTGACTGCGTAAAACGATTACCTAACATTTGAATGATGGTTATACACTGTAATTCAAAAAGATTATTAATCCTGTACAAGCTCCCTTACAAATACACTTGGTATACGACAGCCAAACTTACCCTATTTACCAGCCGTACCTAGTGCAGCATATTGTTGACTTGTCACGTGATGATTTGCAAGGGCTCTCAAGTCAAAATAGAACATAGCTATAGCACTTAATAAGGCAAAGACAGACACTCCCACACCTAACAACAATACAGTCAATTTAGTCTCAGAATTAGCCTAGCTAATTATCTGCAATGTATAAATAGGGTTTTCATCTCTGATGTTGACTTGTTTTCCTTTTTTTTACATTCCTGACAGTAACGTTGGAGGGATGTTGAAGAACAGACAGAGATGTGTGTTGGATAAGTACTTGGGGACTTTGTGGGAACCGAGGACTGAAGGGAATGTCATCCCTCACAATCTCCTCTCTCTCCCAGGTCCCTTACCGCAAGCTCTGTTTAGTCTACTGCTGAGATCCGTTTTGTTAAGGGATGCTTGTGTTGGCTGGGGCCTTTGTGCATGTTGTAGTTAGGTTAGTGAAAAGTTTGTCTGGATCAAAGCTGGCAAAGTGACATGCTTATTTGGAGAGAAAAAAATCTAGAAACAAGCATACTAAGAAGCATCCTCTATTCCACGAACGCGATAACTCCTTGCACACCACTGCGTCCTCTTAAATAATGCCTCTTTTTGGCAGAGAAGACTTCCCGGTTTCTAGAAAAGGGGCCCACAGTCTGTTACAAACAGACTAGATCACTAGGACCTCATGTTCCTTTGATATTGAGGGACTCATGAGTGCAGTGGAAAGCGTGGACCAATTATGAAGTGTTTAGCATTTAGACTGGCTTTTACAGTTGCAGTTGGTTATAACTCAAGCGATCAGAAACATCAGAAAAGACGGTTAGTTAACAATGGTTAATGTGGAACGCTATAAATCCAAATATTTCTCGGAAATTGGTTTCCTTCATAAAATCCTATTAACGCCAATTAAATAAATATATTTTGCTTTACTGGACTGATGAAAGCTAAAGAAATGTACTTCTTCTCAAGGAATACAATTAATACTGATATGTATTGCCAAACCCTTCAAGTAAGTTTCAGAGAAAAAAAGTCTTGATTTCTCTCTCCTCTGTGTGGTTTTGCTGGAGTGGTGACTGTTTCAATAGATTACCGTACTGTGTTCAGAGAAAGTTCACATCCAACATCACCAGGCTGACCCAACTTGACATTTCCTTATTTTGTTTCTGAGAGGACGTCATCTTCATTTCTAAACCAAAGACCTAGGAGTAAATTACAAGTTATTACAAGTTATCAAGTCCAGAAAGTGGAAAACTTTAGCACACTAAAATTGCTACTTTTGTTTACACTCTGTGGCTCAACGAAAACTTGTAACTCACCTAACGGCAGATCTACTGCCTGTCCTGTGTCCGAATTGCAGATCTCCTCCTGGTAGAGGAACTGGATCTGCGGCTCGTAGATCCAGAGGGGTAGGTCCCTACCCTGGAGGACCTTCCTCGGACCTGTAGCCCCTGCACCTCCCTCATGTCCCGGGCCATCTGAGACAGGGTCTGGCTGGGGTTCGTCTGGAGGCGTTGGAAGAGACTCTCCCTGGTCACAGTCCTTTCTGGGCAGCTGAAGGTCAAAGCAACCCCATTGTCTGACTTCATCTCTCTGGAGAAGCCGTCAGAGGTACCGTCAAAACAGCGTCCAATGGCGATCTCTTTTGCCACCCTTGGGTTCTGGTCCGTGACTGTGTAGATGCCATAGTTGTGCCCCAAGGGGTCGACGGGGGCCAGCATGTTGAAGGCATGGGACTCGTTATTTGGTGAGGTAGGGGGGTGCTTAGTCAGGTACTCCTTTAAGAGGCTGTTGAGGCCCACTCTCCGACAGTTGCCCTGTGGGAGGACTGATATGAGGGACCTATCGACTGCGGCTTGGTCAAAGAGCATGCCACTGCACTTGAACTCGAGGCAAGCTGCGGAGATGTTGGCCACGTGCATGTCACGGGTGCTGCGGATGTCTCTGATGCCATACAGCTGGCCTGCAGTCTCAGGGTGGGTGCCTCCATGGTTCTGTGACCTTATCATGACCTCCCTTTGCCCATGGATCTTGACCTTGATGAAGCAAGCCCTGAACTCCTGAGGGTTGGGCCACCAAGAGAGGTAGTCACCTGTCCACGATGTTAAGTCGTTCTCTTGAAAGGGCACAACGTTATATTCGTATTTGTCCTTTTCCACTCTGAAAAATCGGAAATGGTTGGCACCGACTTCAGCATTTTCACAGGCTATTAAACTCTGATAGGGGTATATTGGCCCATTGGTCTCTTCCAAATTGTTGAGGTTGGGTTTTGCCAAGTTGATTCTGAAGGCTGTTTTCTTGAGAGCTGGATCATCGTGGTCTGAACGCTGGTAGTCTATCTTGTCTAAGTATGGCTGAGACACACCAATGATGTTTGGGTTCATCTTGGGGGTTGAGGGAGCTGCTTCCAGTTCTTCACCACCCATAATGCCTGTGATGTAAGCTGTGTAAGCATCAGGCACCTGGGCGTCACAGAAGGCTGGCAGGCAGGCTCCGTTGGGTCCAGTTATCACACTGTCAAAGCGACCCCATGCTCTGGGGTTAGAGGAAAAGCCAGGCTTGGGCTCCAGGTTTATCAGGCTGATGACCACACCTTCCAACTGCTCAGTGGCCAGGAATTTGTCACTCATATATGCCCTCACTTTGACGTAGCAACGGCGGTTCTCAGGCACATCCAGGTTGAAAAGTCGACGCTCCCTGATTTCCATATTGCCTATGAGGAAAGTGCGCTCCTCTCGCTTGCTCCGTCCATTACCACCAGATGTGGTCTGAGTGTAGTGAAAGTCACTCTCCTCCTCCCAGACACCTGTGTCTGGGTTGAGGGACCACAGTTTCATTTTGGGAATGTGCTCTTGCATTTTGATGTGCTGCGTGTCTAGGAGTACTTGGACTGCGCCAGCCCCCAGGACTTCCTGGTTTGTCTCATCTCTGAAGTCAATGGAAAACATCCCATATGTCCTCAGTGGAAGCATGTCACCCTCATCGTCGACAAAGTTGAGATCACCAGGCGCTGCAGCAGCTGTGGTGATGTTCCTGGGGTCAATGAAGGTGACACTGGCTTTTACCATACCTTCGTACACCTCCCCATTGTTTTTGTGGAAAGAATTTGGAGGTATGATAATCTGTCCAATGGGGTCCTCTCCTTTGACTTCTCCTAAGTCAATGGTATTTGTCTCTCCAGCATTGATATCAATGGGTTCCTGCTTTCTCATCACCTTAACGTCATGGTAAACAGAGCCACCTCTCTTGTCAAAGATAAACACCTTAGGAGTGTCAATGAATTTTTCTGTGGGATCCACAAAGTTGACCACCAGCCTCTCTGTGTCTGGGGTTATATTGAGCGTGAAGCCTCCTTTGTACCCTGTGGTGCCCACTCTTTCCTTGCCAATGTACATGTGACCGAAACGTAGTGGTTCATAGTTGTCAGCTGTGACCACCCTGCCACGTACAAGCACCTTGGGCACCACACACTTCTGGCAGCCACACTCAGTCACAGCTTTGATGGGCAGGCTGTAGCTGCCACAGTCGATAACCCGGCTCTCCATCTTCTGGACCCCGCAGCAGTAGTCACCTCCATCCCTGCAGCGCAGGTCGAAGTCCAGGGAGCCTGCACACTTGTTGTGGGGGCAGCGGCCGGCATTGTAGAGCATAGAGTCAGTCCCAGGCTGAACACAGTCCATCGGCAGCCTAATGAGGTGGTTCTCAGGTGTGGGGTTGCATGCCGGCGTGCCTTTAGCTGTAGAATACAAAGTACATGAGTTAGCAATGAGATTACACTCATGTTTTATGGATGTAAACACAAACACATACATATAATGCACATATGCACTGAGTATACCAAACATTAGGAATGGTGGACCATTCTTGATACACACGGGAAACTGTTGAGTGTAAAAACCCAGCAGTTCTTGACACAAACCAGTGCGCCTGGCACCTACTACCATACCCCGTTCAAAGGCACTTACATTTTTTGTCCTGCCGATTTACCCTCTGATTGGCACATATACACAATCCATGTCTCAATTGTCTCAAGGTTTACAAATCCTTCTTTAACCGGTCTCCTCCCCTTCATCTACACTGATTGAAGTGGATTCAACAAGTGACATCAATAAGGGATCATAGCTTTCACCTGGATTCACCTTGTCAGTCTATGTCATGGAAAGTGCAGGTGTTCTTAATGTTCTGTATACTCATTCACATACAAAATTACAGACGCAAATGGCCCACTCTGTAACTCTTCCCATTAACCAACCAAATTGATGTTTAATTACCTACAATTTCATTTTCAGAAGTAGCATTAGTGTAATTGTATGTAATTAGTATGCATTTGCATATAATTATTGGTGGTTAGGTGTTCACGCATATGGTGGTTAGGTGTTGACACACACACACACACACACACACACACACACACACACACACACACACACACACACACTTTATTTCTTTCCACATGGCTGAGAGACATCCATGATTAGCCAAGTTGCACTACAAAACATTCATAATGGGGTAATTAGATTTAGAACATTTGTTCACCAAGCATCCAGATGGGAATTGGAAAGAAAGGATTATTGTTTGCCCAAATGTTTGACAAATGTTGGCAAAAGGAATCATGTGCATGATATCATGTCTGAGTTTACGCTCCAGTGTTCCTGTTAAACTCCCCAACCTCTAAATAAGCAGATTGTTGCAGACAGATGGAACAGCCTGATTAACAAAATGTGTCATTTTCTGTACCCGTTGCATTTTTTTCAAAAACTAATAAAAATTACAACTAAAATAAACAAAGAAAAATGTATTTTAATATGAATTAATTGAATGGAATGTTTTATTAACTAACTGGAATGTAGTCTAATGTTCCCTAGTGAAGGGAACCACACTGGGATGGTAGCGTGAAGCAGGTTAATCATCCTTCACTCAGAGCCTTGGTGTTCACAGGGGCAAATCTCTCAGGCTGTAGTGACTCAGAGCCAGAACATGTCCTCCTGTAGAAGCCCGGGGTTGATTGTTTTAGCACACTCCCCCGCATTCCCTTTTTGTCAATCTATATCGTGGGTAACAAGCAACTTGGGAATACGCACAATGTGTATCTACTCCGCACGGATGCGGAAACGCATACTGACTAACAGGATTTATTGACAATCTTGGATTTCACTTCAATAAGGGGAGCTCTGGAGAAGTGGTATTTTGGTTTTTACTGTCCATTATAAATAATGTAAATAATCTTTGTTTAGAAAAGGCTGCTTTCAACCAATGTAAACATAATAAAACCTTACTGCTCCACATACTGCCAGATTCTGGAGGCCTTGATATTTTATTAACATTTTTTCCCTCGCTCTCATTCAGTTTGCTGCAGTGTCTTTCCTTACTATCCATTCCTACAGGTACAGTACAGGATTTGATGGTTAGGGTATATACGTACCGATAACGCTGAGGAATGCCTGGGAGGACTTGATGCTTCCTGTTTGGCTACTGGCTTTACAGTAGTAATGTCCTGTCTGCTCAGGCTTCAGGTCTCTGAGCGCCAGATCCTCTTCATATTTGAACACGTTCCTGTCCAATAGGGTCCCATTGTGATACCTGGAGAGAAGAACATACCATTAAAAACCTATACTTCAAATGTAATGTTTGTAAGTTGTTTAATATAATGTGTTTTCTAGTCATGCTTCAAAAAAACATTTATAATATTTTTTTCTGGCTAATTAACAAAGGAATGCATTATCATACCAGTAGTATTTGTCTGGCATGGGTGATCCTGTTGCCTTGCAGCATAACATCACACGCTGTCCCTCATAGCGTACTTTGTCCTCTGGGTGCTTTACGATGTATGGCTTCTCTGCAAAGCAAAGCAGTAGGAAACAAATCCTTAAAAACCTGGCTCTCCGACTGTTGTGAATGGATTATGGTTAAAATACTGCCCCTGTGACTTTTCCATTTATATGTGCATGTAACAGACTCAAATACTTCAGACTTTCCTCCATTGGTCCATATTATAGTTGTATACAGTGGGGAGAACAAGTATTTGATACACTGCCGATTTTGCAGGTTTTCCCACTTACAAAGCATGTAGAAGTCTGTAAGTTTTATCATAGGTACTCTTCAACTGTGAGTGACGGAATCTAAAACAAAAATCCAGAAAATCACATTGTATGATTTCTAAGTAATTAATTTGCATTTTATTGCATGACATAAGTATTTGATACATCAGAAAAGCAGAACTTAATATTTGGTAGAGAAACCTTTGTTTGCAATTACAGAGATCATACGTTTCCTGTAGTTCTTGACCAGGTTTGCACACACTGCAGCAGGGATTTTGGCCCACTCCTCCATCCAGATCCTTCAGGTTTCGGGGCTGTCGCTGGGCAATACGGACTTTCAGCTCCCTCCAAAGATTTTCTATTGGGTTCAGGTCTGGAGACTGGCTAGGCCACTCCAGGACCTTGAGATGCTTCTTACGGAGCCACTCCTTAGTTGCCCTGGCTGTGTGTTTCGGGTCGTTGTCATGCTGGAAGACCCAGCCATGACCCATCTTCAATGCTCTTACTGAGGGAAGGAGGTTGTTGGCCAAGATCTCGCGATACATGGCCCCATCCATCCTCCCCTCAATACGGTGCAGTCGTCCTGTCCCCTATGCAGAAAAGCATGCCCAAAGAATGATGTTTCCACCTCATCCTTCTTCTTCCTCCAAACACGGCGAGTGGAGTTTAGACCAAAAAGCTCTATTTTAGTCTCATCAGACCACAAGACCTTCTCCCATCCCTCCTCTGGATCATCCAGATGGTCACTGGCAAACTTCAGACGGGCCTGGACATGCGCTGGCTTGAGCAGGGGGACCTTGCGTGCGCTGCAGGATTTTAATCCATGACGGCGTAGTGTGTTACTAATGGTTTTCTTTGAGACTGTGGTCCCAGCTCTCTTCAGGTCATTGACCAGGTCCTGCCGTGTAGTTCTGGGCTGATCCCTCACCTTCCTCATGATCATTGATGCCCCACGAGGTGAGATCTTGCATGGTGCCCCAGACCGAGGGAGATTGACCGTCATCTTGAACTTCTTCCATTTTCTAATAATTGCGCCAACAGTTGTTGCCTTCTCACCAAGCTGCTTGCCTATTGTCCTGTAGCCCATCCCAGCCTTGTGCTGGTCTACAATTTTATCCCTGATGTCCTTACACAGCTGTTTGATTGAGTGTGTGGAGTCCGTTTGATTGAGTGTGTGGACAGGTGTCTTTTATACAGGTAACGAGTTCAAACAGGTGCAGTTAATACAGGTAATGAGTGGAGAACAGGAGGGCTTCTTAAAGAAAAACTAACAGGTCTGTGAGAGACGGAATTCTTACTGGTTGGTAGGTGATCAAATACTTATGTCATGCAATAAAATGCAAATTAATTATTTAAAAATCATACAATGTGATTTTCTGGATTTTTGTTTTAGATTCCGTCTCTCACAGTTGAAGTGTACCTATGATAAAAATTACAGACCTCTACATGCTTTGTAAGCTGGAAAACCTGCAAAATCGGCAGTGTATCAAATACTTGTTCTCCCCACTGTATGTCCTTCCCCTAGTCTGGCTACAGTAGATGGATGGTTATAATGACAGACTAACTTCCCCTAGTCTGGCTACAGTAGACGGATGGTTATAATGACAGACTAACTTCCCCTAGTCTGGCTACAGTAGATGGATGGTTATAATGACAGACTAACTTCCCCTAGTCTGGCTACAGTAGATGGGTGGTTATAATGACAGACTAACTGGCTCAAAGCACATAGAGAACATACTTTATCATTGGGTTTTTTGTTGATATTACTAACTTAGTATACCTTAGTATACCTCACCTGCGGACTTTAGGACCACCCGTACCCAGGATAACCCAGTGCTGTTGCTGGAGGTGGATGCAGTGGCGGGGGCGAACTTCTCCTTCCTGATGTAGAGCTGGGTGGGGGAGATGGAGCAGACCCCTGGTAGCCTGAAGAGGCCCTTGGCGTCAGTGCGGGAACGGATTATCTTGGGTCGGCTGGCCAGCGCTATCCTGGCCCCCACCACAGGAACACCGGTCATACTGAGTACCTCTCCCTGGAGCATGTGGCCAACACATACACAACGGCTACAGTCCTCACTGGGACGGCCTTCGGGACACTCACGCTTACACTTGGCTGCAGACACACAAACACAGACATACACAATAACGCCCACACACAATACATTCAGCATACTTTTACACATGATGAGAATGATTATTCAGATTTTACAACCATATTGTGTATGTCTCTTTAGATTTCCGACTTACGTGGGCATGGATTTTTCCCACATTTCTGGATTTCAGCTGCTCGTCCAACGCACTGCACCGTTACAGAGGTTCTCACACAGGTCCTCCTCCTGATCCTGCGACCCTTGCCGCAGGTCACTGAGCATGCTCCCCACGTACCCCACTGAGTCCACTTGGCTAGTCAAACATCAGAGACATGGAACTTAAACATGAATTATCCATATAATGTAACTGTAGCCTCAAGGAAAGGTGAAAGGAAAGATGCATTGTTCTTCGGCTGTGCCCATAGGAGAACCCTTTGAAAAACTATTTTTGGTTCCAAGTAGAATCCTTTTGGTTCCTGGTTAGAGCGTTGGGCCAGTAACCAAAAGGTTGCTGGATCGAATCCCCGAGCTGACAAGGTAAAAATCTGTCATTCTGCCCATGAACAAAGCAGTTAACCCACTGTTCCTAGGCTGTCATTGTAAATAAGAATTTGTTCTTAACTGACTTGCCTAGTTAAATAAAGGTTCAATAAAATAAAACAATTTGTAGGTTGTGTTGTGAGGATACCTTCACATGGCAGAGTGGCACACTCCCTCCTCTCTGTCTGGGGCCCCTGGCATGGGGGAACAAGCATCAAGGGCAGGGGCTGGATGCTCATACACTTCCTCTGACGGACCTGAATGCCCACGTCATTACAGGCTGTAGCAGAGCAGGAGCCCCAGGCAGCCCAGTCTGTCCAGTAGGCCTGAACTGGACACACAAGTTAAGACATTGTGACAAGGGTGAGTACGGAATCCACATAGAAATAGAATGGGTAAAATCCAGCCCTGAACTGAGAATTACAGATGTAGGATCTTAATTTGAGCACTATTTTGTTGCTGAGAATTACAAAACGTTTGTAATTTCCACTTTAAAATGTCAGACTTGATTTGCACTAACTAAAAATGTATCAACCCCTACAAAAAAATGCCCATTCATTATAATCCACATCATAGTTTACCTTTCCTGTTGGTGCAGAATTCTTTTCCTGCTGTAAACTGGCTCAAATTAAGATACGGCATCTTTAATTAAGTAACGTAGCCTGTAGGTTACAAAAATAAGTCCAGGACTTTCACAGTTGAAAAAAGACAAACAGATCATTAGTGGCCATAACAGAGCAGCAGATGCATGGCTTAAGTGGCCTTACCTCCCCTGAGGTTCTGTTTCGACTCAGTACACAGCACAGTAACTAGGGGTGACAGGGATAATTGGCTAATCCCCTCACAAAAAATTCCACAATCCCCTAAAGCACAGTATTGGTTCAGAATCCTGAACACAAAGCTATTATAGCACATCTACTTTATAACCAATGTGAATGGGGTATGGTGGTATGTGGGTACCTGGTGGGCACTGGAAGCGGACGTAGTAGTTGGAGCAGATGCGCCCGTAGGGCTGCTCCTTGTTGATGCACCAGAAGCCCTTCTGCAGGCTGGAGTGAGTCACCTCTCCAGTCTCTGCTGCTGCCACCCAGTCCGTGGTGCGGGCCTCCATGGCCACAGGCCGGACACACACCCTCTCCCTGTAGTAGAACCGGATGGCCTCTAACCGCTCATAGTCTCCATTCCCCCCTGGATGGTCGATGTTGAACCAGGACGTCCATTCAGTCACACCTGCCATAGATGCAGAGTGGGAGAGATACGGGTCACAAACCGGTTGCACAGTTTAAGGGAAGAGTCTGCTACTGCCATTTTCTGCTGAGTTGAGACGCCCAGGGGAGCCTGCATTGACCAAACTCTTTCCAAACCAAATCAGAGGGAGGGAAAGAGGCATGTTGTCTAGCTTTTGTCTGCCACATGTTCAGCTCTGAGGATTTCCAAGGATGTGAAGTAACAGCCTCACTGCATTGCATTAGCAAGATACCATGGATCTCTGAATAATAGATTTCTTCATTGGAATGAGCCCCTTGGGAGGCTTTGAGAGAGAAGTGAAGTGGTCCATTGGTGGACGTTGTCAGGATGTTTGCTCATCGTGCTGTGTGCTATCGTCAGTAGACAATCTCAACAGACGTAGTGACCCCTCTCTCTAGTCTCTCTGTTCATTTAAAGACTTGCAAAGGCCTCCCAAGTGGTGCAGCGGTCTAAGGCACTGCATCGCAGTGCTAGAGACGTCACTACAGACCTGGGTTCGAGTCCCATAGGGCAGTGCACAATTGGCCCAGCTTTGTCTGGATTAGGGGAGGGTTTGGCCTGAGGGGCTTTACTTGGCTCATCGCGCTCTAGCGACTCCTTGTGGTGGGCCGATCCCGGTTGTCAGTTGAACGGTGTTTCCTCCAACACATTGGTGCGTGTGGGTGTTAAGAAGCATGGTTTGGGGTGTCATGTTTTGGAGGACGCATGATTTGACCTTCGCCTCCCGAGCCCGTTGGGGAGTTGCAATGATGAGACAAGAGGAAATTCAGGAGAAAAAGGGTGGAGAATAATAATAAATAACAAAAAACACTTGCAAAGTGATCAGAAACAAGTAGTTTTCAACCCTGTGGTGACATTAGGTACTTCGTTTTAATTTCCTGTATTTTTATAATATTTGTGTTGGCTTACATATTACTTTGGACTTTAATGAATAGTTGCTTAAATTAAACTACACTCATGTGAATATAAAGTAGACTCCATGCTATTGTTTGCTCTGCTATGATCCTGGCAGGTACAGACTCTGAAGATAGATGGGGGGCAATCATTTCACATATGGTGTCCAGGGCACAGCTGGACACCTTTGGCAGTTCTATCTTGATGGGAAATGTTGTAGTTGGGGATGGAAATTTCAGAGTTTTTGGTGGCCTTCCTAAGCCAGGATTCAGACATGGCTAGGACATCAGGGTTGGCGGAGTGTGCTAAAGCAGTGAATAAATCAAACTTAGGGAGGAGGCTTCTGATGTTAACATGCATGAAACCAAGGCTTTTACGGTTACAGAAGTCAACAAATGAGAGAGCCTGGGGAATACAGTGGGGAGAACAAGTATTTGATACACTGCCGATTTTGCAGGTTTTCCTACTTACAAAGCATGTAGAGGTCTGTAATTTTTATCATAGGTACACGTCAACTGTGAGAGACGAAATCTAAAACAAAAATACAGAAAATCACATTGTATGATTTTTTAATAATTAATTTGCATTTTATTGCATGACATAAGTATTTGATCACCTACCAACCAGTAAGAATTCCGTCTCTCACAGACCTGTTAGTTTTTCTTTAAGAAGCCCTCCTGTTCTCCAGTCATTACCTGTATTAACTACACCTGTTTGAACTTGTTACCTGTATAAAAGACACCTGTCCACACACTCAATCAAACGGACTCCACACACTCAATCAAACAGCTGTGTAAGGACATCAGGGATAAAATTGTAGACCTGCACAAGGCTGGGATGGGCTACAGGACAATAGGCAAGCAGCTTGGTGAGAAGGCAACAACTGTTGGCGCAATTATTAGAAAATGGAAGAAGTTCAAGATGACGGTCAATCTCCCTTGGTCTGGGGCACCATGCAAGATCTCACCTCGTGGGGCATCAATGATCATGAGGAAGGTGAGGGATCAGCCCAGAACTACACGGCAGGACCTGGTCAATGACCTGAAGAAAGCTGGGACCACAGTCTCAAAGAAAACCATTAGTAACACACTACGCCGTCATGGATTAAAATCCTGCAGCGCACGCAAGGTCCCCCTGCTCAAGCCAGCTCATGTTCAGGCCCGTCTGAAGTTTTCCAATGACCATCTGGATGATCCAGAGGAGGAATGGGAGAAGGTCATGTGGTCTGATGAGACAAAAATAGAGCTTTTTGGTCTAAACTCCACTCGCCGTGTTTGGAGGAAGAAGAAGGATGAGTACAACCCCAAGAACACCATCCCAACCGTGAAGCATGGAGGTGGAAACATCATTCTTTGAGGATGCTTTTCTGCAAAGGGGACAGGACGACTGCACCGTATTGAGGGGAGGATGGTTGGGGCCATGTATCGCGAGATCTTGGCCAACAACCTCCTTCCCTCAGTAAGAGCATTGAAGATGGGTCGTGGCTGGGTCTTCCAGCATGACAATGACCCGAAACACACAGCCAGGGCAACTAAGGAGTGGCTCTGTAAGAAGCATCTCAAGGTCCTGGAGTGGCCTAGCCAGTCTCCAGACCTGAACCCAATAGAAAATCTTTGGAGGGAGCTGAAAGTCCGTATTGCCCAGCGAAAGCCCCGAAACCTGAAGGATCAGTGTGCAGTGTGTGCAAACCTGGTCAAGAACTACAGGAAACGTATGATCTCTGTAATTGCAAACAAAGGTTTCTCTACGAAATATTAAGTTCTGCTTTTCTGATGTATCAAATACTTATGTCATGCAATAAAATGCAAATTAATTACTTAAAAATCATACAATGTGATTTTCTGGATTTTTGTTTTAGATTCCGCCACTCACAGTTGAAGAGTACCTATGATAAAAATTACAGACTTCTACATGCTTTGTAAGTGGGAAAACCTGCAAAATCTGCAGTGTATCAAATACTTGTTCTCCCCACTGTAGGTGTAGTACTGGGGGCTACAGGGCCTGGGTTTATCTCTATATCACCAGAGGAACAGAGGAGGGGTAGGATAAGGGTACGGCTAAAGGCTTTAAGAACTGGTCGTCTAGTGCGTTGGGTACAGGGAATAAAAGGAGCAGATTTCTGGGTGCGGTAGAATAGTTTGAGGGCATAATGTACAGACAAGGATATGGTAGGATGTGAAATCAGTGGACGTAAACCTAGGCGTTGGGTAACGATGAGAGAGGTTTCATCTCTGGAGGCACCAGTTAAGCCAGGTGAGGTCTCCGCGTGTGTGGGGGGTGGGACAAAGGAGCTATCTGAGGCATGTTGAGCGGGACTGGGTGCTCTACAGTGAAATAGAACAATAATAAATAACCTAAACAGCAACAGACAGGGCATATTGACATAAGAGAGAGGGATAAAACAATCACAGGAGTTAATCAAGAGAGCTAAGACAACAACGGGTAATGGCGATGAATGGACAGACAGGCTCGGTTACAGAAAATGTTGTGTTACACACAGGACCTGAGTTCGGTGCGGAGGCTTATCAGATAAAGAATGAGGTACAGTTTAAAGGAACAGTCCAGCAGGCATCAGCTGTGTAGCCAAGTGATCATAAGGTCCGATGAGCAGCAAAGAGGTGAGCCAGGGAGCAGTTCAGTGGGCCGGGGCTAGCAGATGGGTCTTCGGCGGCGGCGCAATGAAAAAGCCTGTTGAAACCACGTCGGACAATTACGTCGGCAGACCAGTCGTGATGGATCGGCGGAGCGGTACTGTTGCCTGGGAATTAGCTAGTACACATCGGTTAGCCGGGAGATGGGCCTAGCTCGAGGGTAGCTCAAGGCTAACTGGTGCATGCTTCGGGACAACAGCTAGCTAGCTAGCTGCGATGATCAGGTGTGATGGTTCTGTGATTTCGGTAGACGAATTGGAGAGTGTGGGGGGCTCATAGAGTCTCAACATTGGCCTTGGACTGGAAATGGACTTGACCCCTACATTTGATAGGTTGTATGTATAAATGTTACTATTATGTAATAAAACTGTACAGTAACAATCGATTTTCTGCACTTGCCATGGGTGTGTAAAGCTTGGGAATTTCAGTACATCAAAGGAAGGAAACCCCTCTGTCTGGGGCAGAAGACATAGTGTTCAGTGAGTTTTCCCTCCTCAGGTTGTATAGGTCAACCAGGTGGCATTAGGAGTGACTCACCTGTGGTCTGCTGTGGCTCAGTCAGCGTGTTGTAGGCCAGCTTTCTGCTCCTGTCTGTCTGACTCCACTTCCTGAGCAGAGAGCTGTTCCTGATGGGCCCTGGATGGGGAGAATCACACCATGAATACACGATATCCCCATGACCAGCAGGGCCCAACCTTACCTGCACCGCTGCACCACTACCACACTGTAACACTGTAACAGTGACCTCAGGAGCTCTGGTCAATGGATCCACCACATTTTACAACGGGGAGAACCAGATTTATGGAAGCCGTTTTTCGAGTCTGCGGAGCTACTTGTCTGAGGAGTGGGTCCTCGGCATGTTCTCATCAATTTGTCTGAGTGTCTGTGAATGTGAGTGGAATGTCTACGTCTCACTCCACAGGCCGTGGTTGAAGTCTTGGGGTGGGACACCCGATCTCGGTGCACTGACGCTGGGGTGTCTGTGTTTCCAGATCCCCCGGCTTTGTCTGGGTGCCACCAGAATACAAAGACAAGCCTGGTTCTCTTTTACAGCCCCCGCGAGCTAGCTAGGTGCCAGCAATCAGTCTGGAAGAGCTCCATCCAGATGTGTGTGAGAACACCAGATAACACACACACACACACACACACACAAATACATTCATACACACACACTCTCTCACACACACACACACACACACACACACACACACACACACACACACACACACACACACACACACACACACACACACACACACACACACACACACACACACACACACACACACACACACTCATACAAACACACTAGTCACACTACACCACAGTCTGAGCACGTTCAGTTTCCTGTTCTAGACATCGTTTTTCTTTTTCTCAGCCCTCAGCGAAACACTGTCCAGTCTCATTAAGGACCTGGGTCCATATGGAAAAGCACTGTGGTTGATGCTCTCTCTCTCTCTCCTCCACTCTCCCTCCCCCTGTTCCTCATCTATTTTGAAACAATCAGGAGCTGAGGAATGAGCTGGAGCCTCTATAAAGAGAAAGGGAGATGGAGTGGAGGGAGGGAGGGAGGGAGGGAGGGAGGGAGGGAGGGAGGGAGGGAGGGAGGGTGATGGAGAGAGGGAAAGTGAGAAGGACGAGCAGAGATGATTCCCCATGGTTTCTCAATGAGCCATGTACCAGAGGTTACATTCCTCCACATTGTCTATGTCTAGTGGCGTGATACTGTTTGTGTGTGTGTGTGTCTGAACCTGTGTGCCTGTATGTGTCTTCGTGCGAGTGGGCCTTTCAAAGTTTTCTGGCTGCCCTCTTTGAAACAAGTCCTGGCTGTTGGGTCCCTCCACAGTCCAAACATCCCCCTTAAATGAACACGTCTCCATCAATAAAGCCAGGACGCTGAGGAGACCTACTGAGACACAAACAGCTGAGAGGAATCAGCTCACTTAAAGCTATCCGTTAGTAGTGACTTGTCCAGCATATGCTGCCAATACGCCTTACTATTCCACCTGATCCCCGTCTCAGATACAGTTTGGCCTTGATCCATCAGCCCCTCTGTCATCTCTACATCTGCCTTCTCTTCCCTTCTCTGACTTTTCTCTGTATCTTCATCTGATCTTGTCAATATGCTGGAATGGCCCATGCAGCAGCGCAGCCAGTTGTCCCCTTTGATATTATACCACCACCACAACTTACATTCACATCCCACATATGCATCAGCGTCAGGCATCAAAGGGCTGACAGTGGAGACGCGTGTCCCAACCGCCTGCCTGAAGCGGCCTGAGAAAGCCATTCACACCACGGATTGTCTCCCAGCCTGCCTGACTGACTGGCTGTCTGTGAGAGCGATTACCACTTTAGGAGGGACACCGCTGAGTTTATGGACACAGTCACAAAGACCCGAAGCAGGGGCAAGCTTCAGTCCAGTCCCTCTGCTTTTTATTGCTGACTGTGGGTCTTAATTTTTTACGCCAACACGATTCTCTTCCAATTTTATGGTTTCTGAGTATTTTTTCCTAGTATGGTGTTCACCCCAGTGAATGGCTTCTCTTACAAGTGGTATTACGTAAGTTCCAGGTCAGTCTTTGCAGTGTGCTTAAACCAGACTGACCGCTGCCCTCACCTTTGTAGACCTACATACTGCAGTTGTGCGTGTAACAGTAAAGCAAGGTGGGCTTTTCATATCTGGCTTGATACTGTAGATCATAGACAGGGGTTTTAATATTTGATCATGATGGAATGACTGGATAAACAGAAACAAATGTCTTTCCATACAACCGCTGCACTGCAGGTGTGCCTATGCGGCAAATTACCTCTAACAGTTTCTCTCTCTTCAGCTTTCCTATTCTTTACTAGATGAACTGTGGAGTAAAACAATTCCAACGTCAATGAGGGGATGCACATCAGGCTTGGACACAATTCCAAGTGACCTTGACACATTAAATGAACGTTGATTGGATTACAGTTTAATGGCGTGCGGGTTGCAATCACTGCTGTGGCTATGACTTGACGGCACGTACACTTCCTGTAGAAAACCGTTCTATCATTAGTTAAGTAGGTTCTATTGTGCTCTTTCTACTTCCTGCTTTTGGGAATCAGAAAGATGTATATTGTTTTCCGTTTTTGTTGGCAGGGGCGTGGGTATGAAATAAGAATCTACTGGACAGAGAACTGCACTATTACCGGCCTTGGATACTCCAACAGAGAACTGCACTATTACCGGCCTTGGATACTCCAACAGAGAACTGCACTATTACCGGCCTTGGATACTCCAACAGAGAACAGCACTATTTCCAGCCTTGGATACTCCAACAGGGGCACATTGCTTACACTTATCACTTAAAGATGTTTGATAATGAAACCTAAACCATTAAAAGATTACGAGAGTCATTTTATGAAGTACATAATGGCATTAAAGCTTTTTATGTAGGAATCCATATTTAGTATAATGAGCACGTCAGCCTTGCAACTTCAGCTATGGCAGGTGTCTAAGTGCACTGGCCTGAGTGGCCTCGGCTCCAGTGGTTGACTTTGACTATTTAACGTTCCTTTGAGTGGCTTGTTAACACTTGATATGTGAATTAAAAAATCCAGTGATTTTATATGTGCTGTTTCATGCTAACAGTACGTCAGTGGCTTTAGCTCATATAAAATGTGTTGAAACACACTGTTATGTTAGAGGAAACAGACTTAACCTTCACCTGATTTCCTCCTCTGTTTGAGGTCCATACTCCGGGTTAACCTTCCCTAATAGAGGTCTCTCTCCTACCTCGCCACCACCCTCGTAAAACCTCAACCCAGTAACAAGATACTGAAAGAGGTCAAAGTATAGTCCCATGTAATGGAAACAATACATTAGCAACGGCTCCAAGTATGTTTCTATGCCTATTAGCAGACCCGCTTTCTCCCCCTTTACATAGACACACAGGCTGGCTTCTCTTAATAAAGCTGAATACCAGGCAATGTTATATTAAGGATGGTGGCAAACTCTCAACTGGGTGTTGGAATGTCTACGTCAGATCCAGTATTGTCTCTAGCTCCCCTCTGCCCGCCTCTGCCCTTGCGCTGCTTTGGCCATTCTGGTGCCAATGCCTGGTGTGCCTGGTCCTTATTCTGGGGATGCTGCTATTTGAGGTGTGTGTTCACCAATCTCCCATCCAATTCATCAAGTGGTGCAGTGCTTTAATTACAGGGTACACAAGGACAAACAGATCTATTAATACTGCAGGCCCTTCTAAAGGCCATTCTCCTCTCCTGTTGCCTTCTCAGCCGTGTGTTTTCCAAGACAGAGCTGCATGCATACTAGGCGGCGACCAGATGCTAATAAAACGTTTTGAAGTTACCCAGAGAAAGGACTTTAGTCAGATTAGACAGATAGCCCAGCCAGATTTGGGTTGGCAGAGACACAGGCCTTTCAGCAGGTCTGGAGGTTCTTTAAAATATTCCAGAGACTTACAAGAAGAAAATGTTAAAACACTTTTCTGTGTTATGTAACAACTTGGATGGAGTGGTGGCTCGCGGGCTGAGCTCTGGGCTAAGCACTGTTCTGAATGTTGAGCGTCTCTCCACACAGTGTTGATGCATCTTCGCCATGCCACAGCCCGCACTTCATTGTAATAACAGGTGTGTGCAGTGAAGTGTAAGAGCGCTATAATAACCCGGCCTTGTTAGGATTTAGGCAATAAGGAGATACCTGTTCAAAATCAGAAGTATTTAGACAAGGAATTGTTGCAAACCAATGGACATTAAATGATTGCCCAGAAAGTGTATGTGTGCGTGTGTGCGTGCGTGCGTGTACGTGTGTATGTGAGTTTTTATGACATGGCCTTTAGGCATGTGGAAGCTGTTTTGTTTTTTTGGCCTATTATCTGGCTGAGGTGAGCTGTGGTGGGAGAATCAGATGGTCTCTCTCTCTCTCTCTCTCTCTCTCTCTCGGCTTTAGGGCTGGTTGGGGAGCTACTGACTGATTCTTGGTCAATGGCATCTGTGTTCCATTATCCTGAATACAATTTTGCCCTTGACATTAACTAATGATGCAAATCCAGCACAACATTTGGGGGGATTTTAAAAAAGGAACACAAGCTTTGTGTTCTTCATCCAATTTCTTTCTACCGCACTGCATTTCCTCATTCAGGCTATAAAAATAAAAAAAATGGCCTCAATGGTATTCCCCCATTAAATCCACTACAAGTGCTCGCATGGGTTTCTACCATGGGTATACATGAGCTCTAGAAACAACTGCTTCTTGAGCATTAGTCTTACGTCTCAGAAAGCAATGCTTGTGCACTTTGCTCCTCAAACGCAGACATCAGCATCTTCAAACGGTAGCGAGCCAGAAGGAGAC
>CM042414.1:12885838-13023338 GCA_023634145.1 Thymallus thymallus | reverse complement strand
AGGTGTTACTTGGACCAAGGAAATGCAGCAGTGTAGACTGAATAACATAAATTAAAAAAATAATAATAATAATACAGCTGCTGGAAAATACAGTTTGACCCAAAACCTAAGCATTTGTCAATAAGAAAAACATAACTCAAAACATAATGCATAGAAAATATAGCAGTTAACTCAAAGGTACAAAATACCTCTTCCGCACGACATTCATCGTTTTTTGCTGAGGGAGAAAGATCATCTCGGAACTTTGCAAAGAAGAAATCTCATGAGAATGACGCAACTCACGTGGTAACTCACGTGGTAACTCCTCAAACCATTTCCAAAATAGACATAACTCAGACCACCCACAGATTCTAAATATCATCTTTCTATTGTATTTGAGCAAACATAGTGGATTCTGGGTAAGGCGCAACCTGCTCTAGTCTACACCTATTGGAGAGATAGCACATGAACGATAAAGCACAGTAACAATCTATAAAATACAAAACATGTGAATATATTATCCATATTTTTCCAAAATGAGGACTGGGGAGGGTGTACAGTAGATTTTACAATTCTATAACACAGTCTATGCCTGGGTATTCTGGCAGGTTCAGGTCGTATTTCTTCTGGATGTCATAAGGCAGGAAGCGTCCCGCCAAGTAGTGTTTCCCTGTGAAACTGGTGGCGCATCTCTTTGGTGCCATAAGCGAGATCAGGACGTCTGGGTTGATCCCATCTGAGGTCACCTGGTCCACATCCCAACCTTTAATAAACAAGAGAATTTATGATCACCATTTTAATTCCATCTCCATTGATGGGGCAACTAGACATGTCACATGACATAACATAATGGAGAGAGTGAGTATCTCACTTGATCTTCTCCTTTCAACTGTAATCTGCATTTCATATCTTACAGATGAGACGCATGCCAGGTAGCAGCATGCCAGGTAGCAGCATGCCAGGTAGTAGCATGCCACAAGTGAAATCGGGAGAGGGTGTGATATAATGGGTAGAGACAGATGCCAAATACTATCTCAGTCCATCCATGTTGGCCTCTACAGCTCGGTAGTGTTGAGGATGACTTGAGGTTGATCTGACAAAGGCTATCACAGATGCAAATGTGGTCGGTGTATTGTGGAGCACACAGGAGACTGCTGAGGGGAGAATGGCTCATAATAATGTATGGAATGGTGTAATTGGAATGCTATCAAACACATGGAAACTATGTGTTTGATGAGTGCGATACCATTCCATTGACTCCGTTTCAGACATTACTATGAGCCCTTCCTCCCAAATCAAGGTGTCACCAGCCTCCTGTGGTGGAGCATGTACAGGCTTTTCTTTTGCATGGCTTATTCGTGTTTAGCACAGAGTTAAAATCCTGTTTTGGGCAACGCTGGTACATGTTGAATGTGCAGCATAGCTCTTAGCCTTACCTGAGGGTATGTCCACACTGACGATGGGGATCTTGACCTGCTTCAGAGTGACTAGGATGCCAGCGTAGGGCTCCTTCACGTCTGTGTGGTCAGTCTCTGGTCCCAGGATGGCATCGATCACCAGGTTATATGCATCGTTGATCAACTGCACCTGAATATACAACCATAACATAACCACAACTCTGATCAACACAACCATAACAAAACTCTGGTCAACACCTGAACACACAACCACAACTCAAACTCTGGTCAGCATCTAAACAAGACATTTATATTGTGCTCACAGCTCATCATAAACCAGTTACGCGAGCAGATGTCAAGTTTAATTCAAGGATTAATTTGTGTCTATAAAATGTATAAGAGAAATGAATACTTGAAATCATTTTATGTTTTATAGTCCTTTTTTATGTTGCTCACCTCTGTTGGGAGATAGGAAAGGAATGGGATGTCCATCTTCTCACACTGAACTGTGAAGTCCTGGTGAATGGTGTGAGGGGTGCGTTTAGGATAGTAGATGGTGGGCTCATACTCCTGTTGAAAGAAAGAAAGGCACTGTAAGTATATGAAAATGAAGTATGAATTAAATACTCTGTAACCAAGAGAGACCGTACTTTGCCGTTTTCCTACACCCATGGTCTATGTGTAGATCAGGACTGGACAGACAGACAGACAGACAGACAGACAGATAGATGATTAATGCTAAACATTTAGGGAGTGGAAAGCCAGACACCTGTGGCTTGTGATGTTAAAGATGGTCAGTCGTGATACCCACCGCTAATGGGCCTCAATCACAATGATATATACTCTTTGTGAAAGGGCCTCAGTGTGCTGCTGTGTTTTCTGGTCACGCTGGGTATGTAAACCAGTCAGTGAGAGGTTCAGGTCCCTCCATCTCTGACTAACTGTCCCTGGTCAGTCAGAGGGGGAAGTGGTCTGTCAACCCAGACGTCAGTCCACATGTTCCAACTCAGGCTTCAACGACAGGGGCCGGAGAACGGGCAACTGACGTCATCGTTCATAACCGCCGCTAAAGAACCCAGAGAGAGACGTCCCTCTAGGGTGGGGGCGACCCCTCAGTGACCCCTTGGTGCCCTGAGCTAGAAGAGGTTACAACATTGACATGAGACAGACATAATTTGCGGACGGAGGCACAATCAGGACGCTCTCTAGCGTCAACAAGCGTCAGCTAAGAGGAATACAGGAGAAATTAGGCATGACTACAGGTTACAGACAGGTCACACGCCTTTCCCTGTTGATGTTAAGCGTTCCCACCATTGAACTTCCTCTCCCTGAAGGATAAGCATTCTGAGCAGGTCTTGAAGGAGCGTCTTCCCTTTGGTTACAGTCCGTTGAGATTCACAGTGGTTTGTTTAAACCGTGACACAAAGGCCACATTCAAAGGACATTGTCGAATCTCTGGGATTCATCAGTCATGTGATACACAACTTGATTCTTTCAGACGTCGAGGCCAAGGTGTTTTTGTTCACAAGAAACATTAAAAGAACCGCATTATGTTCCGAAAGAACTGTATAACATCACGTGCATCCTCCCTTGCCTGAACAACAGGCTGGACTAACGGTCACAGACATAATCATATTCAGACAAAATCTGACGAAGATGAGCTTTGACTTGGGGACTATTTGTCTGTTCCATATGCAATATTTTGTCTCGTCATTTATATATCAGTGGAAAGAACCACGGATGCATGCCCAACACACTGAGACACATGCTAGCTCGGTGAGCACGGATGGTTAGCCCAGGACCACAGTGCAAATCAGCCTGGTTTAGCTCATTTGCCAGGGGCCAAATAGTAATCTACGCTCTGTTTACAGTTCCCAGAACAGAGCTAAAGACCTTGGTCTTATCTGCTGCAGTGCACTACCTGTTTAAGAACATTAACTTGAGGGAGAGGGATTGAGAGTAATGGGATTCAACGGTCAGGGATTCATCGACTGATGATTTGTTTATTTGGATCAAAGTTATGTTGAAGTGCTTTGTTGATTCATGGAATCCTGGTGTAAAATATATCTGTGTTGACCCCAGGCCCAGTCACAGGCCCGAGAGCTTCACAGACAGTCATTTTACAACTTTAACAGCTGCTGTCAACATGGTTTCAATCATAGATATCGATGTGCCATAAATTTGCCATCTCAGACACATATGGTGAAGTTATATAGATACATTCCGTTCTGAGGCAGGAAAACCAAAACACATTTATGGTTTCGACCAGATAGAATAAAGATAATAGATTTGCCTCTATATTATAACGTGTAAATCCTTATTCAGATTATGTATTTAGTTAATGTACTGTAATCGTCTGTAATATTTCAATAAATGTCTTCACAGAACATCCTATCCACAGCCATGCAAACTAATGTGACTAAAGTCACGACATTATGGTACGTTATCACTGCCAACTGTAACCAGACAGTATTTAATGAGGGTGATGTCATGGACATTTTCAATCCCGTAAGGATCAATTAATCATTAAGGTCTATTTATAGGAGTTGTAATGAAAATCTGCTAAACATAGTGGGAGCCCTGTTAATTTATACTGCAATAAACTCACTGAACCATTTATTTAATTACTAACTATAGTCTGAAATTGTCCACATGGCCATGTGTGTGAGATGGCTGGTGGGTGCATAGCCATGTGTGAGATGGCTGGTGGGTGCATGGCCATGTGCGTGTGATGGCTGGTGAGTGCATAGCCATGTGTGAGATGGATGGTGGGTGCATGGTCATGTGAGTGAGATGGCTGGTGGGTGCATGGTCGGTGCGTGTGAAGGCTGGTGGGTGCATAGCCATGTGTGAGATTGCTGGTGGGTGCATGGCCATGTGTTAGATGGCTGGTGGGTGCAAAGTCAGTGCGTGTGATGGCTGGTGGGTGCATAACCATGTGTGAGATTGCTGGTGGGTGCATGGTCGGTGCGTGTGATGGCTGGTGGGTGCATGGTCGGTGCATGTGATGGCTGGTGGGTGCATGGCCATGTGTGTGAGATGGCTGGTGGGTGCATGGCCATGTGTGTGAGATGGCTGGTGGGTGCATGGCCATGTGTGTGAGATGGCTGGTGGGTGCATGGCCATGTGTGTGTGAGATGGCTGGTGGGTGCATGGTCGGTGCGTGTGATGGCTGGTGGGTGCATGGCCATGTGTGTGAGATGGCTGGTGGGTGCATGGCCATGTGTGTGTGAGATGGCTGGTGGGTGCATGGTCGGTGCAGTCTTCTGTGGTACACTTACAAATATGCGTAGGTGGCGGGCACACACCAGGCCGATGGAGCCGTTCTGGTCAGGACCACAGACCACCAACACTGTAGGCTGCTTCTTACCCAGGGAGGTCAGAGGAAAGGCCTGGAGGGAGAGAGACAGAGAGTGAGACAGAAACATCACCCGTTAGCCTAGCAGACTCATTGTCCAGGGTACAGGTCTTTCTATCCGCGAGGCTGACCCTCCATCACTGTCAGACTCTCTCCTTTGCGTGCCAGGGATGCCATGACATAGTCAGGGGAAATGGCACCCAGGTCTTTTTTTAAAGACAGAAAGCCCCAAACTCATTAAAATAACCCTGACAGGAATGGAAAAAATACCAGAGCCGGACACCGCAGGATGCTCCCTTTAAATAACACACTACTTTCCATCAGGCTGAGCTATGAGTTTCCCCACCGGGCCACTGGCATCTACCCCTCTCTGTTTTACAATGGCACAGCACATACCCCAGTAAATCCACTCACACGTCCTTAAGAGAGGCAGCAGGTATCCGCCACTTTATCCCGCTGGAGACGGCGTGTTGACTTAAGTGGTCTAATCTTCCTCCTCACAGCTAAATAGAATCAGTTGGGGAGTGAAACATGCTAGCTAGTAGCGTCATCACAGCTAATGGTGTCTCACTTCACTTTCCAACAGCTTAACCAAACCAAATGTGTAGCCTAACCCTAAGTATTTCATATACTGGACCACTTTCAATATGGCAGCTAAAACCAAGACTCTAAATGGAGTGGTACATTACCGTGCAACAAATGGAGCCATACTCTAATTGCAGTATCTGATTAACACAGACATGAAAGCATTAATTAGAGTAATGATGCCAGAAGAAGAGAGACAACATAAATGTTCTGTCTGGGAGCAGATACACTCTAAATGAGATGAATGAAGGATGGTAATGGCAGCAGGGAGTCAGTGAGGTGGAAGGATAATGACGGTAGCAGAAGGAAGAGGAAAGAGATGGGCTTCATTTTCTTATCCAAGTGGCTGAAACAGATTAAACAACTTCCTGGTGTCGTTTAGGGTGTAGTATTGTGTCTCCTGCTGTGCAACAGGGTTTTCATGTTTGTCTCGCTGCACTGATGGGATGACACCCTCTCTGACCTGTTCCAGTGTGGTAAAATGCTAACCCTAATTAGCACTGTAGCCCAATAGGGACCAGCCATCTTTGATTGGAGTGGAAGTGACATTCAATATGCACATACTGTGAATGCAGTGGGAAACCTGAGTGTCTTTTACAGCAGAATCCTAACTGTTTCATCTTATCTTTTTGCATCTTATTTCACCTTGCTTTAGGATTAGGCCATTAGCGCTAACAGAATGATTAAAGACTAAAGAGAAGGTAGTTTCAGTGGATACTGACAATTCACATCCAGTGGAACAAGCTGGTTTTAGAGTTTAGTAAAGTGGTCTGGGTTTAGTAGTCAGGGTGTAGCTCTACTACCCTACTACCCTGCCTCCTATCTGGAGGAATGCTGTTATGTCAGCTCATGGTGCCAGGCTCTGCAATCCTATCCTCATACACGTGTGCACGCACACGCACACATACACACCCCCCCCCCCCCCCCCCCCCCCACACACACACACACACACACACACACACACACACACACACACACACACACACACACACACACACACACACACGAGGAATGGTTGTATTGACTCTAATAATGTCCCAGAGGCTAAGCCTACCTTTTTTTGTACCCTTATTTTACCAGGTAAGTTGACTGAGAACACATTCTCATTAACAGCAATGACCTGGGGAATAGTTACAGGGGAGAGGAGGGGGGATCAGAGCTAAAGACCTGACATCCATAGTAAATGAGATACATTATATCAGGGATGGGCAACTGGCGGCCCGCCCTTATGTAGGCCCATGGACCAACAAATGGAAAAAAATGTTGTCCATGTCAGCAATTTTGTTTTTGATTGGTAAATTAGCTGGCCGCTAGACTATCTAAACTTCTAGCAAGCATGGCTGAATTACCAACCAGGGTGGGGCCCACTGATCATCATTTATCATATTAAAAACGGAAAACATTTGCCTCCACCCTATGGCAAAATGTGCATAATTTCAGGAAATTAGCTGTAAAACTGCAACAACAAAAAAATCCGCAAAATGAGTAGAGTTGCATGAAATTAGTTATAACATTTTTGTGGCCCACACCCCGATCAAAGTTGCCCATCCCTGCACCATAGCGCCTCTGTGCTCATCCACCTGACACACAGACAAACACACGCCCCCCACACCCACGTGTCCCACCACACACACCCACAAATACAAAAACATAAACAGGTGATTCCTCACGAAACTAGAACAAAAAAATACCATGATATTTAGCTTTTTTTTTTTTTAAATACTATTCATTACAGAGCAGATGGTAAAGCTTCATATGACACATTTTTGCTTTGTAGCACTTACAGATGAAATATTATGGAGTCTGGGTAAGGCCAAAATGGCACAGATATTCCAACTTTAATGAATAATTTCTCAATTATGCTTTAAGATACAAATGTCAAATATATGTCAACAATCTTTCTCCCAAATATCATGGTCTTTTTTTTCTAGTTTCGTGAGGAATCACTCAAACATAAACATACTGCCACACACTTCTGATGAAAGCTGAGCAGGATAATCAATGTGTTTTTCAATGGACACATTGACATATTGAACACATCTTGAGTAGACAAAACAGGGACCCAGGGACAACAGACTCCAGCGTTTACTGCTCCATGGAAGCAGAACGAAGGTTATGTACAGTCGTGGCCAAAAGTATTGGTCTCCACAAAGTTTGCTGCTTCAGTGTTCTTAGATCTTTATGTCAGTAGTTACTATGTTACACTGAAGTATAATTACAAGTATTCCATAAGTGTCAAAGGCTTTCATTGACAATGACATTCAGTTTATGCAAAGAGTCAATATTTGCAGTGTTGACCCTTCTTTTTCAAGACCTCTGCAATCAGGCATGGCATGCTGTCAATTAACTTCTGGTCCACATCCTTACTGATGACAGGCCATTCTTGCATAATCAATGCTTGGAGTTTGTCAGAAGTTGTGGGTTTTTGTTTCTCCACCCGCCTCTTGAGGATTGACCACAAGTTTTCAATGGGATTAAGGTCTGGGGAGTTTCCTGGCCATGGACCCAAAATGTTGATGTTTTGTTCCCCGAGCCACTTAGTTATCACTTTTGCCTTATGGCAAGGTGCTCCATCATGCTGGAAAAGGCATTGGTGGTCACCAAACTGTTCTTGGATGGTTGGGAGAATTTGCTCTCGGAGGATGTGTTGGTACCATTCTTTATTCATAGCTGTGTTCTTAGGCAAAATTGTGAGTGAGCCCACTCCCTTGGCTGAGAAGCAACCCCACACATAAATGGTCTGATGATGCTTTACTGTTGGCATGACACAGGACTGAAGGTAGCGCTCACCTTGTCAAAGGGACTTTGCAATTCATCTGATCACTCTTCATGACATTCTGGAGTACAGTGGGGAGAACAAGTATTTGATACACTGCCGATTTTGCAGGTTTTCCTACTTACAAAGCATGTAGAGGTCTGTAATTTTTATCATAGGTACACTTCAACTGTGAGAGACGGAATCTAAAACAAATTCAGAAAATCACATTGTACGATTTTTAAATAATTAATTTGCATTTTATTGCATGACATAAGTATTTGATCACCTACCAACCAGTTAGAATTCCAGCTCTCACAGACCTGTTCGTTTTTCTTTAAGAAGCCCTCCTGTTCTCCAGCTGATATTAATTTGCACTGACAGGGGGCTGGATTGCTTTTTAATTACTGATAGTTTTCAGCTGTTGTCTTGGCTTTCCATGCCTTTTTGCACCTCCCTTTCTTCATGTGTTCAATACTTTTTCCCTGTGTCATTTCACATTATTACACATAACTTAATTTCTGAACTTATTTGTTTTGGTTTCTTTGTATGTATGGATTACTTGGGTTGTTACCAACATCTGGTGAAAATGTCATGTCAATAGCACCTTTGGAAAAATATTTACTGCGAAAAATGGTGACGTGTTCAATACTTATTTCACCCGCTGTATATTTTGATTTGTTTAACACTTTTTTCGTTACTACATGATTCCATATGTGTTATTTCATAGTTTTGATGTCTTCACTAATATTCTACAATGTAGAAAATAGTCAAAATAAAGAAAAACCGTTGAATGAGTAGGTGTGTCCAAACGTTTGACTGGTACTGTATATGGGGCACATTGCTCTGTGAGAAAGTAATGTTATCTGGCAACCACAACCATTGCAGTGAAATCACAAAGCCCTACTACTGCAATTTTCCTTAATAACAGTGATGTCGTGCGTGTGGGTGCTGTAGCCCCGGGCCTCTCTGGGCCCAGGCCGAGCCAGGCGCTGTTTGTCTAGCTGTGGTATGTGTGTTGCGGCTGAGTCCGCTCTAGCCATGGACCATTGGCTTTTGGTGATAATGGTGGTAGGTGGATGTGGTTGAGGTAATCAGACACTCTGAGGGGAGCTCTCACTCTTTCTTGGTCTGTCTATCTTTTTCTCTGACAGGAAAATGTCTCATATGTCTGGAAGCTCGGTGGATGTTGTTGAGGTAATCATTAATCACACCACACCGGGTTCCTGTGGAGGAAATGACTGTAGGGTTAAACCAACGACCGTCTGGTCAAAGGAACCACGTGTGTTCCTGACAGCTCCACACTCCATACACCTCTGCTGCTGACCACAGGCAGTCTGACTGGGAGAACTAACTAACAGGATTCTCACCACACATTACACGAAGAGATGAACACACACACACACGTAGGGGTCTGATGTAAAGGGCGTGTGGACTTGCCAGACTGGCTCCCAACAGAGGAGCAGATCAGTCTCTCATCAGGCCTAGTAGTGAACAGAAGAACAGAGGCTCTGATGTGCCTCAGGGTTTATGGAGCAGAGACACAGCACTGATGAGAGGGACAGTTCTCCCACAACTGAAGGTAAAGATCCAGGCAACACAGTTGCAAGCTCTTAGAAAGATGCATGGTTTTGAAATACTATTAGGTGGAACAGCATCAGAGAATGTGGATGGGACAGTGGGAGGGATGGATGGATGGATGGATGGATGGATGGATGGATGGATGGATGGATGGATGGATGGATGGATGGATGGATGGATGGATGGATGGATGGATGGATGGATGGATGGATGGATGGATGGATGGATGGATGGATGGATGGATGGATGGATGGATGGATGGATGGATGGATGGATGGATGGATGGCATAGCCAGAAGAGGATTCCTCTCTAGGTTTCTTCCTAGGTGCCTGCCTTTCTAGGGAGTTTTTCCTAGCCACCGTGCTTCTGCATCTGGATTACTTGCTGTTTAGGGTTTTAGGCTGGGTTTCTGTATAATCACTTTGTGACATCTTCTGAAGTAAAAAGGGAATTATAAAAATACATTTGATTGATTGATTGATGGATAGATGGATTGATGAGTAGCCTGAAAAAGGGGATTCTTGGAGAGAGGATGGAAAGTGGAGTGGGGGGATAAGAGTGGTACATACAGTACCTTGGTGATGGAAAGTGGAGTGGGGGGGATAAGAGTGGTACATACAGTACCTTGGTGATGGAAAGTGGAGTGGGGGGATAAGAGTGGTACATACAGTACCTTGGTGATGGCGATGGCACAGGCATGCCCCCAGATCTCTATCAGCTGCTGCTGGCCAAACCTGTAGTCCCTCACCAGCTCTGTCTCAATGGCTGCTGTCTCCACTTTACTGTATTTAAAAACAACACAGAGGAATAGCATTTGCTTCATCAATCAGATTCAATCAATCACAATTAAATTATATATTGTGTACGGTAGCACTGTTTATGCATCTCTCAGCAAACTAGACCTAAACTTCAAAAACATCTGTTGCTATGTTGCGTGTTAGATTAAACGCTTGGTTGGGGATTGTCTGAAGCATTAGGTATTTCCTTTGATTGTAAAGACTACCAAGTTGAAGTTTATGAAGTAGGTATTTAAATGGCTCTGAAACAGGTATACAGGTAAGGCTGACAGTTGAAACAGGCCCAGGCCTGAACTGATGTCACAATACTGGCATGTGGGCTCGTTAAACCAGAGAGGTAGCAGCTGTTGAAACACGCAGAAAGTACACTATTCCATATTACACCAGAGACACCTGGTGGAGAGCTGGAGTACTACATCAAAACGTTCTCTGAATATGATGGAGAATATTATAATCAAAGCCTATAGTATGATAACACAGTATACCAAACATTAGGAACACCTTCCCAATATTGAGTTGCACCCCCCCTCAATTCGTTGGGGCATGGACTCCACAGGGAGTCCACAGGGATTTCCACAGGGATGCTGGCTCATGTTGACTCCAATGCTTCCCACAGTTGTGTCAAGTTGGCTGGATATCCTTTGGGCGGTGGACCATTCTTGATACACACAGAAAACACTGAGCTTGAAAAAACCCAGCAGCGTTGCAGTTCTTGACACAAACCGATGTGCCTGGAACCTACTACCATACCCTGTTCAAAGGCACGTCAATCTTTTGTATTGCCCATTCACACTGTGAATGGCACACATTCACAATCCATGTCTCAATTGTCTCAAGGGTTTAAAAAAAACGTATTTAACCTGTCTCCTCCCCTTCATCTACACTGATTGAAGTGGATTTAACAAGTGGCATCAATAAGGGATCGAAGCTTTCACCTGGATTCACTTGGTCAGTCTATACCATGGAAAGACCAGGTGCTATTAATGTTTTGTATACTCAGTGTATATCATGGGAAAAGCAGGTGTTCTTAATGTTTTGTATACTCAGTGTAGATCATGGAAAGAGTAGGTGTTCTTAATGTTTTGTATACTCAGTGTATATACTAGAAAGAGCAGGTGTTCTTAATGTTTCGTAAACTCAGTGTATATCTTAGAAAGAGCAAATGTTCCCAGATGTTTTTGGATGTTTTTTTCCTGTGTTATCAAGACAACATAGATGCATTTAGTTTGCATGAGGAGTTCAGCCATAAGCAACAGAGAAAGGGAGAGAGGAAGAGAGAGGGGGAAGGAGGAGGAGAGAACTTCCATCAAGATCAATACAGAAGTAGCAGGGTCGAAACCGTTGTGTGTGGGTGTGCGTGCGTGCGTGCATCCGTGTGTGCGTGTGTCACTGCTGCTTTGCCCATGTGAGCAAAAGAGGGCGGCAGGTAGCCTAGCGGTTAGAGCATTGGGCCAGTAACCGAAAGGTCGCTGGTTTGAATACCTGAGCCGACAAGGTGAAAAACCTGTCTATGTGCCCTTGAGCAACTTAACCCTAATTTGCTCCAGGGGCGCTGTACTACTATGTCTGACCCTGTAGAACCACGTCATTGTAAATAAGAATTTGTTCTTAACTGACTTGCCTAGTTAAATAAAGATAAAAAAAAATGTGTTACATCATGTTGGGGGTGGCAGATAGCCTAGCAGATAAGAGCATTGTGCCTGTAATGAAAGGTCGTTGGATTGAATCCCCAAGGTGGGAAAATCTGCTGTTCTGCCCTTGAGCAAGGCAGTTAACCCCCAACAACAACTTCTCCCCAGACGCCGATGATTTCGATTAAGGCTCCCCCTGCACCTCTCTGATTTAGTGGGGCTGGGTTAAAACGCGGAAGACACATTTCGGTTGAATGCATTCAGTTGTGCAACTGACTAGATTTACCCCTTTCCTCAAAGGTGACGTTTGTGGTTCCAGCAGGAGTATTTTTGTTTACAGCTGAATCCATTTGTCAGCTGATACTCTGCTGACACACACAGTTGGAGAATTTTGCATTTTTCAAACACCTGAAACTGGATTTTCATGCAATCTAGAGACATAATCATTATGCTTAATTCTATGTAAAAAAAAAAAGAAAAGAAAGATGTATATTGTTCTGCATACTGTATCTAAGCAATCCTCTTGAGCTGTCTGTATCCTACTGACTGGTGGTTATTATTATTTTTAAAGAAACTAAATATTCTTCTCTGCATCTCTGCTAAAATCTGGGTAAGTGATTGAAAGAAATGTGAGTCTTTTTCAGTACATTTAGTAATTGCTTGTTTTTCTAAAGTCTACCAACCTTGCCAGCAGGCATGCCAGCTAAGATAGACAAGCTAGCTACTCCCTGGATTTTGTGTTAAACGCTCTACAACAAAGCTTTCTTAGTGTCCAACAAGCTTTCTCTGCCCTTAACCTTGTTCTGAACACCTCCAAAACAAAGGTAATGTGGTTTGGTAAGAAGAATACTCCTCTCCCCACAGGTGTGATTACTACATATGAGGGTTTAGAGCTTGAGGTAGTCACCTCATACAAGTACTTGGGAGTATGGCTAGACGGTACACTGTCCTTCTCTCAGCACATATCAAAACTGCAGGCTAAAGTTAAATCTAGACTTGGTTTCCTCAGTCGTAATCGCTCCTCTTTCACCCCAGCTGCCAAACTAACCCTGGTTCAGATGACCTTCCTACCCATTCTAGATCACGGAGACATCATTTATAGATCGGCAGGTAAGGGTGTTCTCGAGCGGCTAGATGTTCTTTACCATTCGGCCATCAGATTTGCCACCTGTTCTCCTTATAGGACACATCACTGCACTCCTTACTCCTCTGTAAACTGGTCATCTCTGTATACCCGTCACAAGACCCACTGGTTGATGCTTATTTATAAAACCCTCTTAGGCCTCACTCCCCCCTATCTGAGATATCTACTGCAGCCCTCATCCTCCACATACAACACCCGTTCTGCCAGTCACATTCGACTGGAACGAGCTGCAAAAAACACTCAAACTGTACAGTTTTATCTCAATCTCTTCATTCAAAGCCTCAATCATGGACACTCTTACTGACAGTTGTGGCTGTTTCGCGTGATCTATTGTCATCTCTACCTTCTTGCCTTTGTGCTGTTGTCAGTGCACAATAATGTTTGTTTTGCGCTGCTACCATTTTGTGCTGCTGCCATGTTGTTGTCATGTGGTGTTGCTACGATGCTGTGTTTTCATGTGGTGTTGCTACCATGCTATCTTGTTGTCTTAGGTCTCTCTTTATGTAGTGTTGTGGTGTCTCTCTTGATGTGATGTGTGTTTTGTCCTTCTTTTTTTCCATGGGCATGACGCCTCTGGACTTAATGATCCTTCACTTGTGACTACAGAGGAAAACAGAGCATACAGTGAAGCTTAAGGGACCACTGACATCTAAAACATCTAACAACTTCAGGCAGCTCAACAACGACTAAGACGTTTGTCTCTGATCTGAAACATTCTAACCATTCTAACTTTCGGGTTCTCAGCAGATGAAAGCATTTAAAAGAATTTACAACTTAATGCCCTGGCATCACAGACAACAACCCTACATTCTTTTGACTCTAGGATCACTATGTTAAAATATACCGCATCCAACTTTTGGTATTTAGCTCAGCCAATGGAGCATCACAGCTGTCACCTAGGGCTAGCCTGGGGCAGACTTCCTGTCTAGCTGTGACATGATGGTCTTTACAAAGATCACATTAGTCCACTAGGTTGGATGTCTGCTCTCATAATAGGACAATAGTACTTTTACAGTAAGCAATGGAGTACAATTCATCCTTGGTCACTGCCTGTAGGCCTACATAAAATGTAACGCTAACCCTTGACACCTTGGCTAGATGTTGCCCGTAAGCACAGATTTATGATCAGCTAACCCTCCACAACCCTTACCTTAACCAGTAAGGTGGGGGGGAACATAAATCTGACCTTAGAACTGCCTCTGTCTGGAAAACATAATCCTACTCCACTGTCTTCTAGACGGGGCCAAATAGCACCCATTTGGAGCCTGCTGGGTCCACATAATTGAATATAACTTATTGTATCTCTTTGGCTGGGATCAACCCAAGTCCCCAGTGAACAGATAACACACAGTACCATAGTCCTTCACTCTAGCACATAAACGCCCTCGAGGGAAAGGGAGAGATGGATCCAAATTAGTTGCACCAAGGGGGACCATATGTCAGGGAAGGTGCTCTGAAGAGCAGAGGAGGGGAGGGGGTGTTGGACATACACTTTAGTGGCTGGAACAGCAGCAGAAGAGATAGTAACAAGCTGGAGAGGCCCAGTGTTGCACACCTCCCTCCCCTGGAGTCTCCATTAATCTCCCTGTGTGTGTGGCGGCCACGGCATCCCTATGGCGTGTCATTGCTCCTCGCCACTCAGGCTGTGGCCCAGGGTGCTCAGCTGTGATCACATGCCTCTTAATGAGGCTGTTTACCTCCACAGCCCTGTTGTCCCTGCGGGGAGAAGACACACACAAACAGAGGGGGATACATACACACACTTGTATGCACCACACGTACACGCACATACCGTCTCAGACACACACTTACTCGCATAAGCAGAGGGCTGCTCGCCAAACACTTCTCCGCCACGTCATGCCAAACCATACAGTAGGGCCGACACACAAAACACACACAATTAAAGCTGTGCCGACCACATGACTCAACATCACAACACTTTCAAATGACTAATGAGCACGATTATGGGAGAAAGTCAACAGAGCTGTCTGACAAAACAGATGAAAAACACAGCGCGCCTGCAGTAACGCTGTACTAACGCTGTACTAACGCTGTACTAACAGTACACTCTCAGGAGACTGATTAGGTCTGGGATGATGAAGTGACTAATATCAATTGCAGGCTGTAAAATTGCATGGAGTGTCCCTCCATCTTAATTTACGGTAACCTCCTCTCTCCAGGATCTGTTCATGAAGACAAAGTTAGTGAAATGTGTGTAGGAGCTGAAAGCTTAATTTTTTCTAAGAACAAACTAACTGAGTACTGAGGCTGTTCCTCTCTTCCTCTCCTCCTCTCCTACATTAACTAAACGGCTCCTAAAATAATCTGGATCACCATGGTAACTCTGTCTTTTCACTCACTTCACAGTAATTACCCAGGCTCCTCTCTGCTAACGCTTAAAGAACGCTTAAAGAACTGGGCTATTAGACCTGCTGTCCCTCATGTTTGTCTTTCTCTCCGTCCTCCTCTGCCCTCTTTTCTGTTCTGACCAGAACACAACACAGAATAGCCACATCACATGAGGTTAAAGAGAAACAAGTTAAAATTGATTAATTACAGTCTCGCTCACTCCCGCTCTCCCTCCCTGATGCAGAATGACAGGCCTGACAAGAGCAGAAGGAAATACATAGATATATTTAAATAACCTTTATTGGTTCTGGGAACCCACAACACAAACAAACAAAACGATGGTTCCACATCACCAAATCTTCCTCCACAGTAACTAAACACAACAGCCTCTGAACACCCCATATACTCATAAACAGCCCAATGTTGTTAACTATTTTGTAATAGGCAAACTCAACCCTAAGTCTCGCTGCCAACATCCCCTCCAGCATTCCCATCACATCCACAGACCCCTGTCCCCGAATACTGTTCTTATGTGCCTTCCATATTGCTAATTTAGAACTACACCCCTTCGACTAAACATGTACTTTAGCCCAAATATGAACTGTTGGGAAGAGGAAAACCTCTCCCAGAGCTGAAAACCAACCAGTGATCAGGTCAATCATCCCGACCAACCTGGGAAACTGTAAGAACAGATGTGCCAGAGTTTCAGACTCAGCACAGAATGGACACCCCTCCCCAACAGTAGGATCCAGGTGTACCAGATGCATATTAGTGGCTCAGTTCATATATCTTGTCCTGTAAGTTCATGACTAGTCTGGGGTCATTCTGAGTGAGCAATTCAATAGATTTGATGTCCTGTTCAAGGGCCCTGATAGTCTATTTAACTTCAAAACCAGACAGAGCCATATACTGTTGGCAAAACACACGTACAGTTGAAGTCGGAAGTTTACATACACTAAGGCTGAATTCATTAAAACTCATTTTCAACCACTCCACAGATTTCATGCTAACAAACTATAGTTTTGGCAAGTTGGTTAGGACATCTACTTTGTGCATGACACAAGTAATTCTTCCAACAATTGTTTACAGACAGATTATTTCACTTATAATTCACTATATCACAATTCCAGTCTGTCAGAAGATTACATACACTAAGTTGACTGTGCCTTTAAACAGCTTGGAAAATTCCAGAAAATGATGTCATGGCTTTAGAAGCTTCGGATAGGCAATTTGAGTCAATTGGAGGTGTACCTGGGGATGTATTTCAAGGCCTACCTTCAAACTCAGTGCCTCTTTGCTCAAAATCATGGGAATATCAAAAGAAATCAGACAAGGCCTCTGAAAAAAATGTGTAGAGGTTCATCCTTGGGAGCAGGGGAATTTTTACTAGGATTAAATATCAGGAATTGTGAAAAACTGAGTTTAAATGTATTTGGCTCAGGTGTATGTAAACTTCCGACTTCAACTGTATTTGGGACTTCCCAACCTCCCACCATTGTCTCAAGGACTCAAAATTCCATTTAGTAACTCTCCATTTTTCCCAAAACAACAAAAACTTTTCCCAAAACGTGACATCATGTAATAACTTAACATTAAAATACCAATAAGGTGATGACCTTTATGGACAGGACAAGTGAATATCAACAGTCACAATATGGTGACCAGAAAAACCCACAGGAGTAATCTCACACCTTACAACCCTACTACAGTAGTGCTCAGATACGTACAACCTGTCTAACCTTGCTGCACTGACACAACCTTGATTAACCTTTAGCCATGTGTACTGCCTAACCTTTACATTTCTTACTCTCCACACATTAGAAAGCTCAAACTCAGTTAATAGACCAGACAGACAAGTAGCTGACCGCAGGTGAGGTTCTTCAGCAGTGCGATCAACAGTAACATTCACTGTACAGTTCCAGTCTCCCCCTAAAACCATACACCCCTCTTGGTCACACTGTCTTAAGGTTTCCTGTATTTTTCAAATACAGCAATACACTCTGTACCTTCATTAGGAGCATAAACATAAAAACAAAACTATAAAACCTGACCCTTGACAATCTCAAATTTCTGTGCCACCCAAGCACTGAAAATATTACCATGACTGAGTATATGCTGCCACTCCCACCACATACCCCAGTCAGCCTCATTGGCCTCATCACTATGTGTCTCCTGTAGAAAAACTACATTAAGCCTTTTCTTAAATAAAAAACACCCTATGAGGTATGACATCATCATTGTTTACATTTTTTCTTAACCTTACCACGTTTCTCCTATGAGGCAATGTTTTATTTTTAAGCCTTTTCTTAAATAAAAAACACCCTATGAGGTATGACATCATCATTGTTTACATTTTTTCTTAACCTTACCACGTTTCTCCTATGAGGCAATGTTTTATTTTTCATCAAACCTTTCCACGTTTCCCACTACCTTTTGCTGCCGTGACAGCAGTAACAAATTTCCTCAAGTGGAAACGCTTCTTCACACTCAACTGGTCTAACCCCACTGTCTTCTGTAACACCACAGCTGACCTCACAAACTTATCAACATAAAACAAATCTGCCAATTTGACAGATTTCCCAAAAGTCTGATCCAGGAACCCATTTACCTCCTCTAGATTGTAAATTGAGTCGTCACCAGCTGCTATCATATCAACAGAGATGTCCATATCCTTCTCCTGATCCTCCTCAACTGAGGCCACAGACCCCTGACTCCCATCTGCCACATCCCTCTCAAAACTCCCCACTTGTACCCCATCACTCATACCGGGCATCTACTCCACTACCTGGGAGACTAGCTCCACCTGAAACCCCTCCTGTACTCCATCACTCGTCCTGGGCATCTCCTCACCAGTCTGGGGAAGTGGCTCCCCAGATCCTTCCTTACCTCCTACAACAATATTTTAATCAGACGCTATGTTCCCCTCCCTCTGGTACAAGCTGCAACTCAGTTCCTTGTTCCTCAGCAACAGGTGCTTGTGGCTGCTCTACCACTGTCGGCCCACCTCTCCCTACATTAGTGGGCCCAGGTGTTACGAGGACATCCTGCGCCCCTCCCTCCGCCTTCTCCCTTTTCGGGCAAGCATGTCGCTTATGGCCAACATCCCCACACTCAAAACACCGTTGACTACTCGTACTAGCAAATGCCATATACAGTCTGTTGTCATACTTTACTTTAAACGATAACTCCAAAGTCCAAAAACATAAACACCTGTCGTCGGGTGTTTGCAAACCAACAGGGCAATCTTAATTGAACTTGCAAACTTCCCAAACCACAATAACTCGCGCTCCAATAGCTCATTGGGAATAAACGACGGTACATTCGAAATCGTTACCCTTGTTGACGGGGGAAAAAAACGGCGGAACTTTAATAAACATACCTTTAAGAAGTATGCAATGCTCAACCATCCGATCAACAAGACGCTCTTCTTTAAGAAAAACCACCACCATTTTCATAGCCTACCTTCTCTCCTACGGCGACCAGAAACTCCTCCACAGTGACAGTAGCTTCAGTAACACACCTGAAGCCGAGCCGAAGTGACAGGGACTGCGTCCGTACGTGGGTCGCCATCCCCATCAAAGCCAGGGCAATTCCAACAAGAAATAAACTATACCTAATTCTACCACTAAAAAATAATAATGTGTGTGTGCGTGCATGCATGCACGAAGGCGACAGGTCACCTAAGGACACACAAAAGACAAAGTGCATTCTCCTCATCACTCAAGACGAGTGTGGTTACAGGAAGCGTCCCATCTGAGAGGACAGGGAGAGAGAGGAAAGAGGCCAGACTTGGCTGACGATAGCACTGAGCAGAGCAGAGAGAGAGAACAGAGATTAGTAAAACCATCCATCACTGTCTCAGTCCAGCCTCAGCCTGAGGGGAACAACGTGATTTAGTGGTGCGAGGAGTAACAGCGAGGAAAAATATATAGAGAGAAATACAGAGAGATAAAGTAAGTGTGTGCGCACGTTCGTGTTTGTGCGTGCGTGTACGTGCGTGAATACGTGCATGTATCTGATGAGCCAAAGGAGATGAGATCTGCGGAGCAGGTGGCTGTTGACCGTCAGCGAAGCTCAAATCAAATCAAATCAAATGTATTGGTCACATACACGTGGTTAGCAGATGCTATTGCGGGTGTAGCGAACAGCTGGAACAGCCATGGCTCAACCTCACCCATAGCCACAGCCTCACCCTCACCCACAGTCTCACCCACACCCTCAGCTGGCACAGAGAAGACTGGGCTTACCTTGACTCAGCCTAGCCACATATGGTCAGATCCTGCCTGTGTTATACCTTCAATCTCCTCCGTTGATTCTAATCTTAGAAATGATTCAGTTTGTCACTCATCTCACTCATGAACAGTGCACTGGGATATCAGAGTGGTAAAACTATAGTCACGGTACCACTCACAACAGTGAGTCCTAATTCAATTAATTTCAGAGCTATAATGGATCCTGGGGTGGATGCACATATTGTATGGACATTTATGGACAATGTACTGTATGTATTGTATAGACAATGTATGTATGGTATGGACAGGCCTCCGGAGTGGCGCAGTGATCTCAGGTACTGCATCGCAGTGCTGGCTGTGTCACTACAGATCGTGGTTCGATCCCAGGCTGTGCTCTCGACCTTCGCCTCTCTAGAGCGATGGGACAAGACTGTAACTACCAATTGGGGAGAAAAAGGGGTAAAGAAATGGGCTATGTACGGTATGGACATTGCTTCCCACAGTTGTCCCAAGTTGGCTGGATGTCCTTTGGGTGGTGGACCATTCTGGAAACTGTTAAGCGTGAAAAACCCAGCAGTGTTGCAGTTCTTGACAAACTCAAACCGGTGCGCCTGGCACCTACTGCTATAACCCGTTCAAGGACACTGGGCCAATTGTGCGCCACCCTATGGGACTCCAAATCACGGCCGGTTGTGATACAGCCTGGATTCAAACCAGGGTGTCTGTAGTGACACCTCTAGCACTGAGATGCAATGCCTTAGGCCGCTGCGCAACTCGGGAGTTTAAGAGGCTAAGATTTAAAATGGGCTTTTTCTACAGAAACAGATCGTGCCTTTCTCTAAGCACCTTCTGACCTGTTCTTCACTATGGTAATATTTTATTAAGTACAGCTGCTACTATTCTTAAACCTTTGCATGCCATCAACCACAGTGCCCTTCATTTTGTTACAGGTGAACAGTGTTCATACTCATCACTGCATCCTGTATCAAAAGGTTGGCTGGACTTGGCTAAAGACCCGTAGTTCTCTACATTACTCCCTTTTTGTTTACAAGGCCCTACTTCATAAACTTCTGTATCATCTAACTTTGCTGTTGAAGTATAAACACCTGAGTTGCCTAATCCATTCACAAGATTGGTTAACTCTTGAGGTTCCTAGGGTCTCCACTAGGGTTGTGGCGGTCACGGAATTTCATCAGCCGGTGATTGTCAAGCAAATAACTGTCGGTCTCACGGTAATTGACCGTTAATGAACATAAACACATCCTGGCTTCCACACATAGCCTACAAGCCGTATAAATAAAGTAAATATTTTCTCCAAACATTGAGGGAGTGTGCATAAGCAGCTATTCTGTGTTGAGAGGTTAACAAAGAAATAGTTACTCCTATATGCTTAATGTAGAGTTATTAATGTAACCTTAGTTGTTCTACAAACGTTGGGCTATATGTTTAGATTTTTAATACATTGTAAGGCTTCATGTTTAGACTCTAATGATGATTTGAAAAAAGTAGCTGGAAAGGCATGAGCTCTGCTTAGTTTTTTTTTTCGCAGGCTGTACACACTCCAATAGTCTCTCATTCACAATTTGAAAAGCACTTGATAATGCCTCGAATTTCACGGCGGCTTCCCCTTTGTGTGTTGTGCCCTTCTCCTTGAGTGTGCTGCTCAGCCAGGTAGGCTATACTCCTGTTGTAAATATAAGCAATGTGCTTAATATTAGGAAAGTTGAGAAATAAATATAGTAGGCCTAGTCTATAGAAAGCTGATGGGATCCTCCTCTTTTTATTGGTGTTTTCTCCCACAATGGCATAGCCTGTAGAAATGTTGCACAACATGAGCTCATGAAGTGTTTGAGTAGATTTTCAAATCCATTTTCATTGATGTCAGAGTGATTAGAGGGACACTAGAGGGCTGAGTACCAGTGTGTTAGCAAGTTTGGTAGTCTACTAATGACCATCAGCAGCATCAGAGCTTGGAGAAGCCTAATTACCGTGAATAAACGGAATTTGACTGTGGAATTTGACTGCCTCTATGACTATGGTGTGGCGTTAATACGGTCACCGCAACCTAGTCTAACCTAAGCTAGGTAAATCTGCTTTTAGTTTTAATGCATTGCTGGAACAAAATTCTAAATACATTTCATCTTGATTTTCTGTTGCCGTTTTGGCAATTTAAAGTATTGATTGGGGAATTATTTGTGGCTGATTTGTGATGTTTTATTTGTGCTTCCCATGACTGTGTTTTTGTATTATATACACTGAACAAAAATATGAACAATTCCAAATATTTTACTGAGTTACAGTTCATATAAGTAAATTAATTCTTTATGTTCGTATTCTTAAATTCATTAGGCACTAATCTATGGATTTCACATGACTTGGTCACAGATCGCCTAAAAAAAAAAGGTAGGGGCATGGATCAGAAAACCAGTCAGTGTCTGGTGTTACCACCATTTGCCTCATGCAACGCAACATCTCCTTCGCATAGAGTTGATCAGGCTGTTGATTGTGGCCTGTGGAATGTTGTCCCACTCCTCTTCAATGGCTGTGCGAAGTTGCTGGTTATTGTCAGGAACGCAGTCTTACACGTCGATCCAGAGCATCCGAAACATGCTCAATGGGTGACATGTCTGGTGACTATGCAGGCCATGGAAGAACAGGGACATTTTCTGCTTTGTTTCATAACATTTAACTATCTGGCAACAGCTCTGGAGGACATTCCTGCAATCAACATGCCAATTGCACGCCCCTCAAAACTTGAGACATCTGTGACATTGTGTTGTGTGACAAAACTGCACATTTTAGATTGGCCTTTTATTGTCCCCAGCACAAGGTGCACCTGTGTAATGATCATGCTGTTTAATCAGCTTCTTAATATGCCACACCTGTCAGGTGGATGGATTATCTTGCCAAAGGAGAAATGCTCACTAAAAGGAATGTAAACTAATTTGTGGACAACATTTGAGACAAATAAACTTTTTGTGCCTTTGGAAAAGTTCGGGGATCTTTTATTTCAGCTCATGAAACATGGGACCAACACTTTACATGTTGCATTCATATTTCTGTTCAGTGTAGTTACACTGTAGTCAACTCTCCATCTATTGAGCTGTGCTTTCAGGCAGCAACTTAATAAACCACCCTCACATCACCTAACCTCTTTTCTCTCACTAGTCAGAGAAAATAGTGTTTTGACCCTGGAGGTTGCTTCTTAGCAGTAAACAACAAGCAGTTCACTGTAGCTCTCTCCTGCTGTGGGATGGCCAGGCAGGCAGCACTAGCCGATTTTCCAGCGAATACCATCTTTTCGCTTGACCTCTCTGACATCTCCTGGGTAGCCTCTCAGCTTCCTGTCTTACACCTCTGGCCAGTGTTCTCATACACATAAAGACATACAGAGACACCAAGGACGAGATGTTATCACCTACCTGCCCTATGAAATACATTAGAGTCAGGGCATCAGTTTACCGAGCTACAATAACAGTGGACCCTCCATTTTGTACTCTATTCTTCTCTAGAGACTTAGAAAACAGCAGTATAAGGTTAGCAGTGCACTGACAGACCTAATGGTGGTGGGTAACCTAGAGGGAAGATTTTGCATTTGTCAAGTAAAACAATGTCAATAAGAGTGAAGAGGATTAGATGACATACAATGATGTTGCTAGATTAGGTAAGACTGGCTTCTCTACACTGACAAACAAAAACATTAGTAAGCCTGTTCTGAGTCTGTAAGCCTGAGGGCTTGGTTTGTTGTGATTCCATAAGGCATACTGTAGCAATCTCTTTTTCTATCCCTCTCCTTCTCTCTTCCTCGCTCCCTTTATCCTTATCACTGCATTTTTTCTCTTTCCATTTCTCTCTCTCTCTCTCTCTCTCCATTTTTCAATTTATCTCTCTCTCTGTCTCTCTTTCCATTTCTTTCTCTCTCTCCAACCCCTCTTCTCTCTGTCCTCTCTCTCTCTCTGTAATGGGAAATTATTTAATTCATTATTTTCCTGTATTTGATAGTGTTGATGTGGATTGATATGTAATAAACATGCTTGTATATGCGAGGAGACGCAAATAGATGCATTCCCTTGGGGTTGGGAAACAGGAGTTAACCATGTAACTTGTTCGTTTAGTTTACTGATGTTCTTACCTTTGACCTGTTTAATTGCCAGTATGAAATGTCTGCCAGTGTTGAATGTTATGGTTAAAGTTTTACACCAGACGGGGGCAAGGACACACTGATTCTGTAGCTGCTGATGTTGTGACTTCCTACAAACCTCTCAGGCTGGTGTTTACAGAACATTTGGTGCTGTGTGACTAATATATAAGGGCCTTCTCGGAGAACGCTCGTAAGACATTTTCTCTGTTGCAACTTCTAATTAAACCAAAATGATTTTGATTGATGTTATCAACAACTCTCCTTTTTACTAACCTGAAAATGACTATTCCAGCCTTGTTTCAGCCTTGTTTCCTTGGTATTAAAAACAAACCACTGGAATTCGGTGAATGAGACCACTGGGCACAGATGGCAGTTCAACGTCTAGTTTTGATTTACGTTTGGTTGAGTTACTAACATGAATTTAACATGAAATCAACAAAAACATTCACCATGTCATTGGATTTAGGTAAAAAATTGGGTGAAAAAAATACAAAATTCCCTTACGTTGATTACATTTTGTAAATCCAATTAGTTTTCCACATCCAGGCTGTATCACAACCGGCCGTGATTGGGAGTCCCATAGGGCGGTGCACAATTGGCCTAGAGTTTGGCCGGTGTAGGCCGTCATTGTAAATAAGAATTTGTTCTTAACTGACTTGCCTAGTTAAATAAAAAATAAAACAAATTGAGTCAACATCATCACATAGATTTTGGAGGTTGAAATGATGTGGAAACAATGTTGATTCAACCAGTTTTTGCCCAGTGGTAGCCTTGTTGTACTGTAAATAGATGATCTTGGTTTTGTTGTAGTCAACTACTTGGTTAAAAGGTGATACTGGTATCAGACACAGCTGGCCTTTCCGTAGTGTGCTCAGCAGAGTGGAAAAACTTGTTCCTCGAGTGAAAGACAAGGCCGCTGTGTATATAGTTTGTACACTGGAGATGCAAAACGACATCTTGAAAACTCGAGTGGCATCCGCCTCTGCGGTGTCGGCCTGGTGGAAAAGTAACCAATCTGTTGTAAGAGCTCTTCGGGACAAGGGATTAGCAACCCCCGGTCTCCTTTCGATAGTGCTATATCCAAATATACAGTGTTACTGTGTGTATTGTGTGTAGCAGGGTGAAACTGATTCTGAACAAGTCGGGAATAACCTCTGGTGGGTAGAGCCTGTGTTGTGTGATCGTTGGTTCATGTTGTTCATTCATTTGTGCCCATGTGTCACATTTGGTTGGTCTGTCTATTTTTGTTACTATGGTTCTATATTTGTGAATTACATCTCACTTTTAGATGCTTCTGCATGGTAGAACAAAGATAAAATAAGAACGATGAGGCTAAGAATGCAGCCGTGTGAATGATGGGAAGATTCTCCGACAGCCTTGTTTGTTTTAATGAGAAACTCTTGAGTTGTCTGACAAATTGTATGACTATGATGCTTTAGGGTAGCGGGCGGAGGTGGCTGTGGTTGGGAAAGCATGTTTTGATTGGCAAAAACTGTAAGGAGTAGTTCAAATGATGTGAACATTTGTATATGGCTGATCTATTTGATCATTTGGGTCCATTACATACAGTGGGGAGAACAAGTATTTGATACACTGCTGATTTTGCAGGTTTTCCTACTTACAAAGCATGTAGAGGTCTGTAATATTTATCATAGGTACACTTCAACTGTGAGAGACGGAATCTAAAACAAAAATCCAGAAAATCACATTGTATGATTTTTAAATCATTAATTAGCATTTTATTGCATGACATAAGTATTTGATACATCAGAAAAGCAGAACTTAATATTTGGTACAGAAACCTTTGTTTGCAATTACAGAGATCATACGTTTCCTGTAGTTCTTGACCAGGTTTGCACACACTGCAGCAGGGATTTTGGCCCACTCCTCCATACAGATCCTTCAGGTTTCGGGGCTGTCGCTGGGCAATACGGACTTTCAGCTCCCTCCAAAGATTTTCTATTGGGTTCAGGTCTGGAGACTGGCTAGGCCACTCCAGGACCTTGAGATGCTTCTTACGGAGCCACTCCTTAGTTGCCCTGGCTGTGTGTTTCGTGTCGTTGTCATGCTGGAAGACGCAGCCACGACCCATCTTCAATGCTCTTACTGAGGGAAGGAGGTTGTTGGCCAAGATCTCGCGATACAAGGTCCAAAGCAGCTGCATTGGACCTTTAAAGGTGTTGTCATTCTCAGAGAAAGCACTGTCACATAATCCCATGCCCATTTCAAATGCAATCTTAACATGAAAGGCAATTTCAATGTAACAAAGCCAATAGTATCACACAGAACATTCCTTCATCGAGACACTTCAAAAGCCAACAGCAGAACGACAACAAAGAGAAAGGTGTTGAAAGAGGTGAGACGTGTGCTTGGTCCAAATTGCTTATTCTTTATCAGGAAACTCCCAGATTCAAAAGAAGGTCACCTCTCTGCTGTACAATATCTCCTCAGTATGAAATTGATTTCTCTCATCACTGGACTTCTATATGGCTCTGTTCTGTTCTGTTCTGTTCTGTTCTGCAGTCCAATTGCCAATAAAGGGCAACATGAAAAATTCCTGGGTTTGGTCCAGGAAAGGAGATAGGACACAGTGCTGCTGAAGAATGTCTTGGGCGGTGGACTGAAAACCCATAAACAAACACTGATTTTCTCACTTCGGTATCATCTAATTTACCTAATCTTTCATGAGGTTCACTTTGCCTGGGCTGGGGCATCCTGGAGGCATGCTCCACCAAGGGAGATGGTTGGGACTATGCTGGCAAAGATACACAAACAAACATCCACAATCCCGACACACCTCCCAACACACAAACCTGCCACACTCCTCCTAACAGACATACACACACACACACCAGGTGCATGGTTGCCTCCGCCTCTGACTGGTCTGTATATAATTGATGAGTGGAGCAGCAGGGGGGATCATGACAGAGGGCAGGGGCCCAGGTGTCTACCCTGGCAAGGTGCCACGACCTTTGACAGCTGCACTGTAAGCCCCAAGGCATTTTTACCTCAAATACTTCTAGTAAGTTGAACTCAAAGTCAAATCAACCATTATTTTTTAAGTTATGATAACAAATGATCACTTTTTAAGTAAGTACAAGTTTATCACAGAAAGTTTAAATAACTTGATTGTAAACTGTAAAACATTTATTGTAGCCTAGCGGTTAGAGCGTTGGGCCAGTAACTGGAAGGTCAATGATTCGAATAGTCGCGCCGACAAGGTGAAAAACCTGTCGACGTGTCCTTGAGCAAGGCACTAAACCCTAATTTGCTCCAGGGGATGTCCCTGTAGGTAGGCCGTCATTGTAAATTAAGAATTTGTTCTTAACTGACTTGCCTAGTTAAATAAAGGTTAAATAAAATAAAATGTATTTTTTAAAGCCACAGAGAGAACAGGGCTGGTGGGGAGGAAAACTACAGTATACTGCTCCAAAGATGCCTTGTAACTGAGCTTTCTCCAATGAGCAATGGGGAGAGGACCATAAATCCGATGTAACGTTACACAAATCCCAGAGGAGATGTGTAACGTTACATCGGTAATAGGGAGAGAGGTGGGAATGGTGGTGGGTGTGACAGCAGGGCAAGCAACCTGCCAGCCCACCGCCCACACAACAGCCTATCAAGTCAATACTTGGCAGCAACGAGCGAATTACAATTACATTCCAGGCAGATAACCTTGAAGTAATCAAATAATGCATAAAAAACAGCCCAGTTAAAAGGCCTGTTAAAGATCAATTGCGGACCTTGTTAAAGCCTATTATGTTCTCCTCAATTTTGATAAGATGACGGGTGAGAGAGAATGCCAAGAACGTGTTTGTACTGCTAACGTTAACCTCAGGGCACATACTAAAGCTTCTACTTAACCTGTGGTGCTCGCTTATAATGTACGCACACTTGCCACTTGGATACATTATGCACAGAATGTCACCAGCAGGGGTGCTTGGGGAGCCAGAAGGGGTGGTAGAGGGGGAGTGAGAGAGGAAGCAGCAGGAAGGGACAGGAGGTACAAGAATGGAGGGGGGGGGGGGGGGGGGGGCAGGGGGGGGGGGGTTCAGGAAAAATGAGGGGCGTCATACTGAGCTTGGGGGCTGGAACCATTTCCTTACATGGCTTGATCTATCATCAGAGTTCCAGGGAGTGACATCTGCTCTCATCCAGCACAGTCACCATCACATCAACTCTGGCCCAGCCCCACTGGCCCTCACTCAGGCTGGGAGGACTGTGTGGAGAGAGAGAGGCTCTATGGATCAGTGATGTGGAGGATACATAGAGCAGTCCCAGGACCAAGGCCCTAAGCTCTGATATGGCTGTAGCTTGCTGCAATATTAGGCATGGCACCTAAGACACTCACAAACTTCTACAGATGCACCATTGAGAGCATTGGTGCATTGAGAGCATTGGTTGCGGTCAGCCCATAAGAAGGTACAAGAAGATCATCAAGGACCTCAGCCACCTGAGCCACGGCCTGTTCACCCTGCTACCATTAACCAGACGGAGACAGTACAGGTGTATCGAAGCCGGGACCGAGAGACTGAAAAACAGCTTCTATCTCCAGGCCATCAGACTGCCATCACTAGCCGGGAAGCGACCGGTACTCTGCCAGCACCTTAGAGACTGCTGCCCTATGTACATAGTAATTGGACACTGGTCACTTTAATAATGTTTAAGTACTGTTTTACCTACTTCATATGTACTGTATTCTAGTCAAGGCTCATGCTATATAACTACTTCTGAACACATTTTCTATTCATATTCTCTCTCTCTCTCTCTCTTTCTATCTCTCTCTCTCTCTCTCTCTCTCTCGCTCTCTCTCAAGTATACTGTATATATACACACATTTATATTCTGTACTCTGTCATTGCCCGTTCTGATACTGTTTTACCTTTTGGATTATGTGTGTATTGTTATTGTATTGCTAGATATTACTGCATTGTTGGAGCTAGAAACATTAAGCATTTTGCAGCACCTGCAAATCTGTGTACACGGCCAATAAACTTTGGTTCGATATACAGTCATAGAGGGGCTTGGGCAGCCTCAAGCCAAGAAGACAGGACATTCTGACTGAGGACATTAATGGAGGAATTCCAACTCACATTACCTCCAATCACCAACAGGCCAAGAGAAGATGAGCTAACGCCAGTACTTCTCAACTCTCAGCCCTGCAAGAAGGCATTGCATGTCAAAACACTGGTTTTGTCATTCAGTACATTCTGAGAGTGTAATGGAGTGTTAGAATGTATTTAGTTTCTCAAGCACTTCACCTCGCCAGCTCCATTAACCCACCGCTCCATTCATCAAACCAACATCAGTATATTATCCACCGACACCTGACATTGAGAGCACAATACACTATTAATTAATGTTCATCAAGTGGGATGTGATTACACAAGTAGGGCCAATAGCATCAGTCAGACTGTAATAAAATAGCGATATGATATTACAACAAATGTCACCAATTACGGGAGGCTAAACGTCTGAAAATGGCTGAGCAGAGCTACTGTCAACAGCTTTACTGAAAGGGTGTCGCAAACATGGAGGAAACACCCCTCTGTGTGTTTATATTGACCAGGAGGCCATGTTCACCACTAGATAGCACAGCCAAAAAGTCAAAATTGCCTAAAAACAAAAATGTATTTTTTGGTCTTAATTTAATGTCAGTCAGATGGTTTTTGTATTTGTATTTGAATTGTTAACCGTGTGGTAAAGGTTAGAATCTGGGGTAGGTTTCAAATCTGATTAATTGTAGAAATAGGCAAGGTTTATGACTTTGTGGCTGTGTTAACTAGTGAAGAGAGAGATGCAGAGAGTTATCTATAGCTGAAGGTTGTGTCTGTGGGCTGTTGTAAGGCGGTTTTCTTTGGTGTGTTTGAACTGGCTAGTGGTCACACTGAGAGCAGAGAGATGAGCAGAGACATGGTTAATCGATTGAGCCACAGTACAGCCATAAGTCTATAGTTAGCTTTCCCCCTACAGTATAGTACAACACCAGTCTATATCGATCCAGACTAGATTAGCAGAGCCTAGGCTAATCTCTGTTGGGCTTCCAAATGACATTAGGAATATATTTTAATAATTAGGCAGAGAGACTGCATGAATACATAAATACAGGGGAATAAAATGTTGTGCTTAAGTATTTAAACACAAGTGTTGGCAGCAGTCTTCTGACTAGAATAAAAATGAGAAAAAAACTCTTTACCAATGGAATTATATCTCTGTCAACCCTCTCTGGTCCCTCTTTGGATCATCTGGCTAAGTTAAACTATAGGATGGTTTATTATGGTTTCTCAACTCAACAGAGATGATGACTCTTCAAATGAATGACTGGACTAATATAATGATACGTGAGAACCAACCAATAATGAATGAAAAGTGGCACTTCCTTGAAATAAAATTCTGAATTGGCTCTAATTGATGTTCTATCATGCACATGCCTGCTCAGTGCTCTCAGCACATGAAAGATGAGGATCATTATTAAATACAATTAATAAATACAATTCATCTTGGCTAGTGGCTGCACTACAAACTGTTGTGTTGACGTTCATACCAGCCATTTACTGCAGTCACATAACACTAGGGATGTGCACGGTTATTCAAATATTTGAATATCCGAACGGACGTTAGTACTCAAATACTTGTGCGAGTATTAATTGTATCATTGTATCATGTTATACGGGATGATAAAAACATTGTGGCTTCTACTAGTTAGCTAGTCTTGGCTGTAGCTGAGTTGCCTTGGCGTCACTCTCTCTCCCTCCATCTGCTCGCTCCCATCTCACACACACCGCCCCCTCCACAGCTGCAGCAATAGAGCGCCAGCCTCTCTCCCCCGCCACAGCAGTGCTCAGGTTAAAAACGTATGTTTAAAAAAACACATGTATTTTGAATATCCGGATCTCCAGCAAAAATTCATGATACTAATCGAATACTCCCCCCACCCCAGCACATCATCCACTGGTCTCTTCTGAAAACTCTAGGCTTGAGCACCATTCAACTGAATGACAACACAGCTCTCTCTCTCTCCCCCGCCCCCCAAAGGTGTGACTATTGCCGCTGGCCAGTCCTGAGAGTCGTGTTGATAGGCTGTCAGCCCTGTCCAGCCTTTGACAGTCTCTCCACATCACCATCAGGATGACTGGTCACAAGTAGCCAGTGGGGGAACTGGCCTTACAACTGTCACTCACAAGATTGAATCACAGGACCTGACAATGGAATTGTCTTACCTACTGTCACTGATCATTCCACGAATGGTCTCAGAGACAGTTGCATTGTCTTGGTTTGTTATAGCACCACTATTATTCTTCTGTTTATGGATAGGCAACAAAGTTGTGATACATAAAAGACTATACTTATGCAACAAAACATAGGCCTAATAGAAAATCTTCAAATGCATCTATTTACTGGCGGGAAACAGGAGAAGAATGTGAAGCTAATGCAAATGACAGTGTCACTTTCCATTCTGTGTGTTAGTCCAACAAATGGCTGGTGAAGTACAGGACGGACATTTAAATAATCAAAATCCTGAGCCGGTACTCCTTGAGCGGGAACAAAACAGTGCAACAATCAAAGCTCAGCAGAGCGAGACAGTGAACCTAATTATGTAAGAAAGCCTTTCTCTCAACACCCACACTGTACTGTACCTACTGCAGCCCAACACCCACACTGTACTGTACCTACTGCAGCCCAACACCCACACTGTACTGTACCTACTGCAGCCCAACACCCACACTGATATCCTCCTACCGTCACTTCTCTTCTCGGACATTGTAGTTGAAGATTACACAATACCACAATGCTCTTACATAACATACTCATTTTTATCTGAAACAAACTGAATACCGGTAACTGTGTTTCTGACTAAAAACAATGAAAAGCTCCAGATTTAGCACAAATCACACTTACAACCTACTTTTCAATTTCCCATCCAACTTGTTCGCACGTCCACTGTTTCCATGGTGACTCGGTCATGTTCAGCATATGTGAGTGGCAAGTGTTAATAACTGATAATAAAGCAGCATCTGCTCACAAATCATCTGACATCTTATTAATGCCTGCCTCTCTCAACTCCCTCCATATGTGTCCTATCTCTCTGGGAAGGTATGTGTGTGTGTGTGTGTGTGTGTGTGTATGATAGTTGTCAGCTAGGTCAATGACCCCCTCTAGACAGCATCCTCTGACATTATAACATGAGACAACTGGTGGACAATGCTCTCATTCTGTCAGTATGAGAACATCTTGTTGCAGCTATATATTTTGACCCATATACATGTAGATACTGTGTTTTGACCCAATGTTGTGACTAAAGTAGTGGATGATGTTGTCTTGAAGACATAGATACACAGAGTTTGTCAAAGTCAAACAGATTTCGAATTATAATGGGTCCCAGTACAAATTAGTTAGTCATGGGTAGTTTGGTGTCAACAAAGCGGATAATGTGAGGTTATACGATGTTTCTGATGTTGCCAACAAGGGCTTCAGGTGCTGCAAAGTCAGTCAGCTGCACTCCTCCATCAATACACACACAGGGCTATATAGCCTCCCTTTGAATGACTTATGTAGAAAACCACCAAACGACTGTGTATATACAGTATTATCCCCAGGTTGGCGCTTGTAGAAAAACCAACAGGCCAAGCTATTGTACAAAATCACCAGGCCATACATCTTTCTGATTGGCTATTGCACAAAATCACCAGTCCATACATCTTTCTGATTGGCTCGTGAGAACCACCATGCTATACAGTATATCATCCTGTAACTGGCTAGCTCAGGCTGGTCTCCCAGTGGAACTGCAGTATAGAGAGCAATAGTAATGGTGTCTTTTTGTAGGCAATAACTTCGCCATTGCTCGTTGGCCGAAGCCTATGTGAATATGTAAGGGGTTTTTGGAGGGTTTTTGGATAAACGCCGAAAATAAGGTCTGTGGTAAACACAGGCTTAGGAGATCTTATACACTTTGTTCTATGAGATAATCTTCATCCGCTAATGTCACGTTTTGTGCATTTTGAAGCATTTAGGTAATCAAAACAAGCACATAAAGCACTTAATTAAAGGCTTCCTAATTCATAAAGGTCATGTTAACTGACTGAATTATCTCATAGAACAAAACATATAAGATCTCGTTATAAGCCTGTGTTAACCTCAGACCTACATTTATCCCAAAACCCTATTCTTTCCCCCATAGGGATGGCTGAACGAACCAAAGTTACCAAATTCCTGTTTTTAGGACTAAAAGCTGGTGAGCTCTATGGATCTGATTGATCGGTGCTGTTCTAGGCGGGCCATATCCACAAATAGATAACAGCATGGACATGCTCGATAACACAGTTCAACTGGAGATTTACAGGCCAAGCAAAAAGCAATTTAGAGCAATCAATTTGAGATTTTCTCCCACCACTTCAAATCCATAATTGCAGAGCATAGACAAAAATCAGTTGCTGTGACCACTGTTGTGCTTACATAATTGTCAAGGGGATTTTTTTCCTCTAGATAATTAGGAAATATATGGAGTAAAGCTCAGATGAGTTTATGTTTACTGCATACAGTATGATAACTGGTTGTTGGAAATTAATATTGATATCTTGACACTGACCGTGTTTTAATTAAAAGTGAACAAACAGACATCCACCCTCAGGCACAGGTTTAAACTCAGATCTTCTATGGAGTAAAAGAGGCCTGTGAAAAGAATCCTCTGTCATAGAGACCTTCCTAAAATAGCCCTGGGCCAGCAAGAATGTTCTTGCACTTGTCGTGCTGGAATTTGGCCTCTTGTTGTCATGGAGATATAAAAGTGAAGAGGGCAGGGGGGGGTGTGGGGGGGCGGGGGGGTTGCTCCCAATCTGTGTCCAACTGTTCACCTACTGCTTCTTCAAACCTCTCTATGCCATTCACATACACACAAAAAAACACAGAGGGAGAGAGAGTAACACACACACACACACACACACACACACACACACACACACACACACACACACACATACAGAGAGCGAGAGAAACACAAACACATACACAGAAACACACACACTTCAGTCCTGCCTAATGTACCACACATTCCCCTCTCAGATACATATGGACATAACCTAAATTACTAGACCTGAGAAAACAACTTTCACAGAGGGCGCTGCTCGTACCCTCCATAAGGGTTGATACGCAGTCAGTAGCCTGAGTAAATATTACCAGGCTTCTGAAACACACACACTGATAATGCCAATCAGCTGTCTCTGAAACCTTACAGCTGACAGCGGTACAGGGGCTGCTGGTGTATTACTGTGCTCTGCCACTCCAGCCACCTCTTTGATGGAGATTTAGTCGGGAGTTGAATGGGGACAGAGACACATAAAACGGCAGTTTGAATAGATACTGGCATCAAAGAGACAGGATGTTCTTCTCATTGGTCACATTAACCCCACCTATCACGGTGGATCATGTTAGTAGGGTTCCATGCAAGTATGCAGTTACCAAAACGTCTGCTACTACACTTCTACTCATACCATATTCATGATAATGATCAATGGCCTCTCCAGGAACTGATTCAGTCACTACAGCGACATTTTTTATATATAGTCTGCATGTTTGGAACCTATTCAGAATTCAATTTCAACTATCCCTCCTCGTAGGCATACATAAGGTGAGGGCATAAGGGAATACAGAATGGGTTATTTTAGGTTAGAAGGCATCTCAAAGCTCACAATAGTACAAGCTAAAGGAAAGTGCTTATTTCCAGTGTGTGTTTTGAGCGTGACTCCAGCAGCGGATTGGTTGTCGAGTTCGGCTCCTTTCCCTCTCTCTGGATCTGACAGGGCACTGCCTGCTGTGGGAGGTCTGGACCTATCGGGTGTATTTACCTGCCAGCTGCTGTCGGGGGACACCGACTTGATGCAAACTCAAGAACTCAGATACCTGTGTCAACACCTGCTACCAACTAGCCATCTAGCTAGGTTGCAATGTAGCCCGCTTCGCCTGGAAAAGCTAACAAATGTTTCCAGCGCTGTAGAATCTGTGTTTATTACACTCTTTTTCAGGACAATATTGACAATCCGGAGTTCCAATACGGCAATAGTTGAGGCGGCTATGCTTAGCAAACAATCTCAATTCTGCGCAAATTTATGGGGGAAACAAACATTTTAACTTTCTCAACTGCTATGGATGGACACCGCTCGGGCCTGATGGATGTTTCCCAGCCTTGTTATCTGTCCCTATCCAAATAGCCTGTGCTACCTGGAACTTGCCTGCCAAGGAAATCGTCTCCATCCCTCTCTCTGGATCTGACGGGGCACTGCCTGCTGTGGGAGGTCTGTACCTATTGCCGGGAGCAGCAGGTGTACGATCTCCGGCTTTTCGTGGGCCCGTAAAAGACTCAACAAATTGTGTGAGGGGTGGGACTGGGCGGATTTTGCCATTCCCTTCTCCGGCCATTGTATTGGGCAGTTTAATGGTGAGAAATGTCTCAGTCCCTGGAGCAAAAACTGTGCTATCCAGGAGCATGAGTACAGGACATCAATAAGCTGCTCCCAAATATTTTATGCCAGCAATAAACACTGACACTACACATCCAAGTATATCTGACCAAATTATGAAAGACAAGCATTGTAATTAAAAATTCCTTAAAGTGTTTGTGGAAGAGGTGAAATAAATATTGTTGTCTATTAACAATGACAAGCCACTGGGGTCTGACAACTTGGATGGAAAATTACTGAGGATAATAGCGAACGATATTGCCAATCCTATTTGCAATATCTTCATCTTCATTTACGCCTACTAGCAAGTGTGTGCTATCAGGCCTGTAGGGAAGCAAAAGACATTACGCTACCTAAGAATAGTAAAGCCCCCTTTACTGGCTCAAATAGCCGATTAATCAGTCTGTTACCAACCCGTAGTTAACTTTTGGAGAAAAAATTATGTTTTACCAGATACTATTTTGACAGATTTCAGCACACATATAGGGAAGGACATTCAACAAGCACAGCACTTACACAAATGAATGATGATAGGCTAAGAGAAATTAATGATAAAAAGATTGTTGGGGCTGTTTTGTTAGTTTTCAGTGTGGCTTTTGACTTTATCGATCATAGTCTGCTGCTGGAAAAAAAGTATGTGTTATGGCTTTACACCCCCTGCTATATTGTGAATAAAGAGTTACCTGTCTAACAGAACACAGAGGGTGTTCTTTAATGGCAGCCTCTCCAACATAATCCAGGTAGAATCAGGAATTCCCCAGGGCAGCTGTCTAGGCCCCTTACTTTTTTCAATCTTTACTAACAACATTTGAGTAAAGCCAGTGTGTCTATGTATGTGGATGACTCAACACTAAACATGTCAGCTACTACAGCAACTGAAATGACTGCAACCCTTAACAAAGAGCAACAGTAAGTTACAGAATGGGTGGCAAGGAATAAGTTAGTCCTAAATATTTCAAAAACTAAAAGTATTGTATTTCATTCACTAAACCCTAAACCTCAACTAAATATTGTAATGAATAATGTGGAAATTGAGCAAGTTGAGGTGACTTAACTGCTTGGAGTAACCCAGGATTGTAAACTGTCATGGTCAAAACATATTGATACAACAGTAGCTAAGCTGGGGAGGTCTGTCCATAATAAAGCGCTGCTCTGCCTTATTAACAGCACTATCCAGACCAGACTATGGGAGGCGCACAATACTACAATGAGCCATGACTACATGGAACTCTACTCCACATCAAGTAACTCACGCAAGCAGTAATATTAGAGAAAAAAAACCTTATCAAAATATGAATGTATTGTAATGTTTTTTAAATTGTATAACTGTCTTAATTTTGCTGGACCCCAGGAAGAGTAGCAGCTAATGGGGATACATAATAAATACAAATACAAATAAAAGCTCTGTGAAATCCTACTAGCGTCAGCAGATTATAATTCACTTTCTTTCCCATTTTAAAATGGGGTAAGACCTGTTGAAAGTAGAATGACAAGGAGGACACTGATTTTCTGATAGAGAGAAGAAGCGACAACAGTGGAGGGAGAATGGCCTACAACCACTCTGATTCCCCCTCCTCCCCTTTCCAGCTCTAACTGCCGCCCGCATCCCCTACACACACACACACACACGCACACATCTCTTCATTACTAACACTTAGTCTCTGCTGATGCTCATTTAAGAGGTCTGGAAGAGAAGAGAACCCCCCCCCCCCCCACACCTCATCAGGCTCCCAGTAGCTGTCACACAGCATCAAGCAAAAGCAAATGGAGGAGTACAGATTGTCATATAATGGATCTCTGGGTCATGTAGCCCAGAGGTTCTTACGCTTTTTCAGCTTGAGAAATGAGAAACACATCGACCCCTGGTAGCTAGAATTCATATAGGCCTAATATACACTGAGTGTACAAAACGTTAGGAACACCTTCCTAATATTGAGTTGCAATCCCCTACTTTTGCCTTCAGAATAGCCTCAATTCGTCGGGGCATGGATTCCACAAGGTGTCGAAAGCGTTTCACAGGGATGCTGGCCCATGTTGATTCCAATGCTTCCCACAGTTGTGTCAAGTTGGCTTGGATGTCCTTTGGATGGTGGACCATTCTTGATACACACGGGAAACTATTGAGCGTGAAAAACCCAGCAGCGTTGCAGTTCTTGACACAAACCTACTACCATACCCCGTTCAAAAGGCACTTCATTATTTTGTCTTGCCCCTTTACCTTCTGAATGGCACACAAACACAAGCCATGTCTCAATTGTCTAAAGGCTTAAACATCGCTCTTTAACCTGTCTCCCCTTCATCTACACTGATTGAAGTGGATTTTAACAAGTGACATCAATAAGGGATCATAGCTTTCACCTGGATTCAGTTGGTCAGTTTATGTCATGGAATGTTTTGTATACACAGTATACAGTATATACACACAGATGTATGCATGTTTACGCACCCACACACAAACACACACAGCCAGACCTGCCAGGCTAGCTCACTGCATCCACTGAGAGATTACACACAGGCAATTTTTGCAGGGCATCCTTCAAAAAAACGGATATTTAGAGGTCAGATAAACAAGATTTTGCTTGTTCATTTGAATAATGTAAAACAAATGTTAGGCTTTTTGAAAGAGCCCATTTGTACTGAGAAAGTGTTCTCCCTGTCCTCCCCCTCTCTCATTCTGTCTCTTGTTATACTATGTTGACAAAGCTTGGACACCCTGCTGAATGAAGCATTGGATCTAATATAAACCAGACTCGGCAGGGTTCTGTCAAGAGTAGCTAAAGAAGACAGGAACTATCCAGAATTTAGACATGCATAAGAACAAAAGCTCCAATCTCAGCAAATGTTGGGCAGCTGTGTCCCTCATTCCACACTGCCCGGGACCGGGAGTGGCTAGCTAGCTCTGCACTGCATGGATGTACCGCTGTGGGCAAAGACACCGTGCCTGCCTGCCTGCCTGCCTGCCTGTCTGCATGCCTGCCTGCTGTTCTCTTAACCCTGCAAACCCTTTTCACTCCCATACTGTAATTCAATTGAAGCGGGTAGCCTAGCGGTTAGAGCGTTGGGCCAGTAACCGAAAGGTTGCTGGTTCGAATATGCAAGGCGGCAAGGTGAAAAACCTGTCGATGTGTCCTTGAGCAAGGTACTTAACCCTAATTTGCTCCAGGCGCTGACCCTGTAGGTAGGCCGACATTGTAAATACGAATTTGTTCTTAACTGACTTGCCTAGTTAAATAAAGGTTCAATAAAAAATGTCAATAAAAACAATCCGCAGCTATGCATCCACCAACCCAACCCAGCCCACCTCCTCAACCCCACCCAACCCCTAACAGCCCAGCTACAACACTGACAACACTCCACTCCAAACAACGTCTATCATCACAATCACATATCCTTCCCAGCCTTAAAAACAGTTATTGTGACAACAACATATTATAGCATATACACGGATGTATCACCCCTTCAACATTAAAAATGTATGCATATGTAAAATATACATTGCACACACTACATAAAATCCCTATGCAATATGAATGGAGTTATTGGTGGTTGTTAAATGAAAGACTTCAATCAGCCTGGTTATGTGAGTGGCTGCTTCCCTGCAGTATAACTAAAGCCAGAGGTAAAGACTATAAAAGCAGTGTAATCTGTTACTGTGACAGCTTCATGCGGCTATAACTTAATTAACAGCAATACACTGTGCAGGCTGCAGCTTTATGAGCCATCCCCAAACAACCAGGGGAGATCGGTGAGGCTGGAGCCTTCTCTCCAGGGTAATTCTCTAGTCAATGGGGGTCAGCTTACGTATGGAAGGCGGTGGCACAGTTGCACTACAGGACTCATTACAATGAGAAACAGAGTGTTAGAAAGAGTGGCAATTATTGTTTACCGGCATAGGAGACATGGATAATGTTGAGACAATGTTATTCTGACGCTGAAAGACCCATCACTGGTGAATGTGAGTAAAATGTCAACTAACATCACTAGTCTGGTTCATAACATGATAATGCAGACGAGAATAACACAAATACAGCATTGTTAGTAATAAATAGGCTGTGAGCTATCAGGCCAGTAGCAGTGACAGTGGGACAGGCCAACCTCGTGGTATGTTTCACAGCAGGCTATTACATAGAAACCAATACAAATATACAATATCTATGTGTGATGCTTATGAATTGCCCAGGACAGGACATAAACACAGGACAGAGGGTGTGAACGTGACACTGACAGTAGGGGCAGAAATCTCTAGACTTATAATTACCAGACTGATCACCGCTATGCTTGCAGCCTTTAATATAAGCTTGCGGAACAGTCGGCTCGCGAGGCTAAGAAATCTCTGCAGCATCCAGGGCGGCAGGTAGCCTAGTGGTTAGGGTGTTGGGCCAGTAACCGTTTAGAGAAGCTCCTTCAAACATCTCCTGGCAGCCTTCTACTATATAGAGAGAGGAACACGCCCTCTCTGTGTGGACTATGAGGACGTCCCATATGGTAAAACAAACATTTTTAAGGATACAATTAAGGATAAAATGGCCAAATGTATTTTTTTACAATTATTTAATACATTTTAAATACATTCCGACATATATTACGGAATGTATTTAGAATGTATACAGTGACCTCCATAATTATTGGGGCAGTACCACAGGCTCTGTACTCCAGCACTTCGAATTTGAAATGATACAATGACTATGAAGTTAAAGTGCAGACTTTCAGCATTCATTTGAGGGTATTTTCATCCATATCGGGTGAACCGTTTAGAAATTAAACCATTTTTTGTTCATAGTCCCCCCATTTTAGAGAACCAAAAGTATTGTAACAAATTCACTTACATGTTTACTAAAGTAGTAAAAAGTTTAGTATTTGTGTTTCTGATTATGTTGTGCCCAATTGAAGTGAATGGTAAATAATGTATTGTGTCATTTTGGAGTCACTTTTATTGTAAATAAAAATAGAATATTTTTCAAAACACTTCTACATTAATGTGGATGCTACTATGATTACGGATAGTCCTGAATTAATTGTGAATAATGAGGAGTGAGAAAGTTTAGACGCACAAATATCATACCGTAAAAATATATTTTCACATGTATTTATTTTTTTATGTATTTGGAACTGTCTTGTAAAGATTTTTACTTTTGATTGTATTTGTAATAAATATGTTTACATTAAAATGTATGGCAAATATAAAAAAATTACCAATCCTATTGTAATTAAATCTCTATTATTTGATTTTACTTTTCAAGGCAGAAACATTTACAAACATACAGGCAGTCACAACAAGGCAGTAGGTACTTTAACTAACATTAATTGACGTGGGGGCAGTTACTTTCTATCATTCAGACATAGACATACATGGAAACATTAATTTTGTGCATGTGACAAATTTTTATTTGATTTCTAAAGGGAGGCAGATTGTAAACAAAGATAACATATGTACAACAGTACATATGACACATTAACTGAGTCTTAGAAAAGCGGTGGCATTAGGTCGGTAGTTGAAATGAACTGTTAACTGCCTAAACAATGGAAAGTGGCATGTACAATATCAACCTTAGTTAACAGAGTACAACATAACAATTAAACTGGCATGACACTTTCTTCTATGGTTGGCCCAAAGAGAGCTAATCCAAGACCACGCCTCCAACAAGCCACGCCTCCAGATCCTCTAATAGGCTGCCGCAGCTACAACATATTTTGTCAACATTTATTTTCATTGTACTTGACAGATACCAAAAGCACTACAATGCATTTAAATGCATTTAAATTACTCCAAACAAGATACATTATCGGTCATTTAGTGGGTCAATGTATTTCACATCTTGGGCACTAGATTTTTCCATAATTTAATTAAACTGAAGAGAGGCATTACTAAAGTCCTTTTTTTATGAAACCTTTTTTAATTAAGTTGAACATTTATGACAGAATGTTAAAATTAGGCGAAATCACTCACCATAACAATTTAAAAAATCTAAACTAACCATGTTTCCATTCACAGTTAACATGAGAGTAAAGTCATATGATATATATTTTTTTAAGTCATGATAGCTGTGATGGAAACGGGAAGTTTCGATACAATTTTATAAATGCCGACATAATTTGTTCGTTCGACATGGTGATATGATAATCGATGTTTGACTGCCGTTTGACAAATAAACATATTCTCGCTCTTACCCATAATAATCTCATCATACATAGGCCTACTAGCCTACCCGCACTGTATCTGCGAATTGTTGGTTAGAACGCACGTGCAAAAACCAGAGTAGGCACATTTGCTATTTAATGCAACAGTTTTTGTAACAAAACTATCGGTAGAGCTGAAAATGCGATGGAAACAAATTGAACTGTAGATTTGTACTCTGTACATGAAAACGTAAGCGAAAAAGTACATTTTGTGTGCACTACGTCATCACGCACTGATGTCTGGTCAGTTTGGTGGAAACACCACTGGTGGGAAAATACGCATGTTTTTATGCAGATTTTAGAATATTTGCATCAAAATCTGTCGCCAATTGGATGGAAACATCGCTACTGATCAATACATAGTCATTTAAGAATCCTCTGAAGGGGTAAACTATGGCATATGCTGAATCAGGAAATACCTTGGCCACCCTGAACACCAGATGTTATAGCCAGGCATTTCTGGAATTGTCAGGCATTACATGTATTTTAGCAAATATGCAAATGTATGTACATGCATCTCTGGAATACATTTTATGGCATTACATGCATTTTAACTTAATTTTACGTGAAGTTAAATATATTGAAACACCCTCTCTGTGTGGACTATGCGGACATGTAGATGAGTGTAACCTGCTGTGAGGTGCCCACCGCAAGGTACCACTGTCATGCTCTTATGTAATGGACTGATTAGCTAACAGGCAGCCCTGATTTACAAGTGACGAAATTACACTTTAGGACGGCAGTAGGAACATGGTTAGCATACCAACACTAAATTAAACATGACTAGCTGATTCAATAACAGGAACAGTAATTATAATTCATTCAGGCATCTTGATCCCGCTAAGGAGGACAGGTGGAGAGAGATTGGAACTGCCTAGAATACACGCAGCAGGAACGGTTATATTTTCTAGGGCGGATGTATGTTTTGTCCGTAGTCTCTGCCAATATCTAATCAAAGTACTAAAAGCAATGCTCTTGGATCAATGTATGCAAATTGTCATCAGAGTTATGGTTTATATATATATATAAAGAAAATGCCATACATATATAAATAATGGGACATTATAGAGTCCATCATCATCTTTCATATCAACACAGTGTATTACAGTCAGCCTGGAACTTAGTCTTCTGTCTTAGACAGACAGGGGATCTCCGGCAAGTGATTCACATCCTGGTCCTCATCAGTACCTGACAGGCAAGCAGCAGAATCGAGCCCTAGCAGGTGCCACTGTAGCCATTGATCATGACTCTCAGTTCCATTACATTACACATAAGAGTCATTGGACGAATGCGTCTTCTGTGCTCGGTCTGAACATTAACACGCAACACTTGCAGTATGGTTTTGGAAGCATAATGACCTTATCTTTCATCAGTGAGAAATAATTTTCTAATTGTCTAATGCCACAAATATATTGTCACTGAAAAATACTGTCGGCTGCAACTGTGTTCAAACAGGGTACAGTAAGTGTGTATTTTGCAGTTGTGAAATTTTGAGAGTCAGATGGAGTATTTGGCTTCCAGAACCAAATCACCTTTAAACATGTCCACGGACCATGGACTATAAGGTCCATGGACTATAAGGAGTAAGATTAGGCTGCTTTAGTCCATTAATGGGCTAGTGTCACTGAGCCTTGATTTGAGACCCCTTTGTTATTTTTCTAACAGTCTCTTTCTCTCTCTCTCGCTCTCGCTCTCTCTCTTTCAGGGGTGCAAGAGAAACATGAGTTGGTGCAACATGTTGTGCTATCTGTTGCATAAAAGTGCATATCTGTTGCATAAAAGTACAGTGATGAACGCAGCCGGGAGCCACAGGGGGGACTGCTCTGGACACTTGTCTCTACACAGAGAACCACCTCTCTGCATGAAAACCTGCGTCGCACACCCAACGTTATGTCTACAATATAAAAACATGCATAAAAGCTCATACTCCAACAGCTATCAAAGGTCAGTTAACGTTTACACGCAGGAATCCATAATAAAAGATGTAGGCTACTGAATAGATGTGTTGCCCTAATTCTGCTAAGCGCCTACCTGAGATACCGCAGTAGCTCGATGGTCTCCGCCGGTTCAGTCGAGCTGTGGTTCATCTTTTGGCAGCCTGGGAGGATTCAGCACAGACGCAGAAGAAGAAGTAGAAGAAGAAGAAGAAAAAGAAGGATAGAATGAGCTGCACTGCTTTACAGAATAGACTCTTGTTCTCTCTCTCTCTCGCTGTCTCCACTCAAAACCTTGCCTCTCTCTCTCTCTCTCTCTCTCTCTCCCTCTCTCTCTGGCTCCTGTTTTCTCTCTCTGTGATGAAACCGGCTGTATGTTTGTATCTGCAGCCCTTCTCTGAGAGACAGCCAATTAAGAGGCAGGGAGATACGGACATAGCCAGCTGATTGGCCCAGCCTGCAGTGAGTCGTAGAAGCTCAGACAGAAAGTGCAGCCCCCCTCAGTGGCTAAATCAACAAACCCTCCATAGAGAAACCCGAATAGAGTGGGGAATGCCTCAAAGCTCTGCACACAGACACACACACAATAACAATGCCTGTCATCTTATAGAGGGGGAGGCTGGAATTGCATTCAAATTTATATAGAACATTTTTACATCTTTGGTGGCATTGAGCATAATACAACATTCACAAAATACCATAAATACCAGATGAAGTATTGCATTGAATGTTCTGATGGTTTCATCTGCAGTGCCTGAAACTTGAAGCAGATGGGAAACTTGAAGTTGATGGGATCATGGTTATATATGTTTGAAGCATGAAAGAGAATAAAACATTTTACAGTAAATCCTCAACTGCACACACACACACACACAAATTATGAATGCAAGTCTATGACGCAAGCACACACAACCTCCATAAGTAGAAGTGTATACAGTACAGCAGAAACAACCATTGCAAATAGCTACCAAGCCAAGGGCTGTGGTTCCTAACTGGGTCGAGATAACAAACAATAGCTCACATTGTTCAGGAAAGGTCAGTGCAGCTCTGAACATTCTAGTTTGTTCAGCATTCCAGCAGGCCTGCTCTATGAAGTGCTATCTAACAGTCAGCCAACAGCCTGCTCATTTTATGAACAATTGAAAGTCCAGTTGTTTTTGGTCATTTTGTATAGTGTGATGAGTGACAGGACAATGGGAAGACACTCATCTGGACACCAATTTTGAGGACAATTTAGATTAGACTCCTTCCTTTTTGTTCCTTCTATTGAGTTATGTAAGTCCTTGTCAAAAAGGAAACCCCAACCAGCTGTACCTGTATATCAATAGAGACAGAGTACAGTCTGCCACCCTGAGGTCATATGAAGACATTACAGCTAACAATATGCAATTATAGGGATTTTGTTGCATTTCACACAGCCAAGTAGACAAAATAAGAAAACACATTATTTATTATTGATCAGATACAGTAGTATGTGGTGATTTAGGGTAGGCCTCAACATGCCACCGACGCTAAACGTCCATAATGTACTGGCAGGTTTTGCTAGTTTTAAGTCATAATAATGTCGTCATAATGCACGCGCAAACACGACAGTGCCTATCAATGTTTCTCAAATTGTTTTATCACAGCGTTGTCACCGCCACCTGAGACACCTAACTGTTTCTCAAATTGTTCGAAAAGCGTGTGACCACCGGGGGTTCGTGACCCGATGGGGCAGCAGCCAGACACATTTCGAAGAGCAGTAAGTCAAACATACCTTTTCGAAAATGTGCACGGAGAAAGTTCTGCGCGGGATGGGCTACAAATTGGGGGTGGCGAGGGAAGCTACTCCAAATTCAAACTGGCCAGCTCCCAGAAACACAACTATGAGGTAGCCATAAAAATTGTGGACCGCAAAAAGGCTCCTTACGACTTTGTCCACAAGTTTCTACCAAGGGAGCTGACACTTCTGAGGGGAGTGAGACATGACAATATTGTCCATGTGCACGAATTCATCAAGGTTTGCAACGGCCGACTATACATGTAATGGAAGTGGCAACAACCAACCTTCTCCAAAAAATACAAGAGGTCAATTCCATCCCCATGGCCCAAGCCAAGCCCATGTTCTCCCAAACTGTCAGTGCTGTGAACTATCTCCATCAAAACAACCAGGTCAAGATCACCAACTTTGGTTTTGGGAGGTTTGCCACGGGCTATCCCGAGCTGAGCAGCACCTACTGTGATTCAGCGGCCTATGCCCCACTGAGGTACTGCTAGGAGTTCCATATGACCCCAAGAAATATGTGTGGAGCCTGGGTGTGATTCTGTATGTCATGGTCACTGGGTGCATGCTGTAGGACGATTCCAATGTCCGCAAACTCCCTCGCGCTCAGTGCAAGGCCTTGGTCTACCTGGATGACATCCCAGTAGAAGAGCCATGCCAGATGTTTATTGCCTATCTGTTACAGTTCAGCCCTTCTTCCCGCCCGACAATCCAACAGGATGTGCGTGATTAAATCATGTGTAGCCTAATTGGAAATCCAACCACTTTCATTTGCTCCCAATTTAGGCTAATGATAGCTATTAGCTGTCAGCTGCTGGACATATTGTAGGTCTATTCATGTGCTAATTTGTTCAGATGTATTCATTAAGTCATTGTATCTTTTGAACAATATAAAGCTATAAGTAGACTGTTGGGAGACAAAAGCTACAATCAAAAAGTAAAACATTCAATAATTTATAGGACTTTAGGCCTGGCTACTTTGCATGGCCTACTTTTCTCTGCCATTCATAATGAAACACATGGAGCAAACATTTTTCACCTACCAACTGACCTGTTGAAAGTGACAAGTCGTATTCCATTGTAACACTGCTTCCATGTGGCGCAGTGGTATAAGACACTGCATCTCAGTGCTAGAGGCGTCACTAGACAACCTGGTTCGCATCCAAACTATCACAACTGGCCGTGATTGGGTGGCGCATAAGGTTACAAAAAAAATATGAAGGTTCGTTTACACCTGTAAATCAAAAGGATTTGACAGTTAAATATGCAACTATGCACACAGGCACTGCACGTCAGAAACGCTCCGCTTCAAAATATAAAGCATACGTAGGTTTTCTTTTGCAGCAAAGACAGCGCGCGCGGCCTGTGACCTGAGCGCCAAAGCAATCGAGGGGGGAAACTACTTTGGCGAGGCATGACCGCACGGCCGACGCTAACGCTATAAACCTGGCGCAGTTAAATGCTACGCTCGCCAAACCATGAAGTTAAGAGGGGCCAGAGGGAGAATAATCTCTAGGCAAAGAGAAGCGTGAAAAAATGAAGACACTTCCCTCTGACCAAACTTCCTACCAGCTGTACTTATCCCGAAGGTGGTCGACAGAAAAGGGCATCCCGATGATTTTACGCACGCCAATGCGGTCTTGCTATTGATGGGAAATGTACATTCTGCTGAATTCAAATTCATGCCGTGCTGCTATACCTACTTGATGGATTGTCAAGATAGATGAGTTGAGAGAGAACACAACTGTCATTTTCATGTACTGGCTTTTTCCATATTAGGCCCTCTGTTTGAATTTAAGTAAGACCAAAACATCTGATCAATGTTAGGCAACTTCAATTGATGATGCATTTGTGAGTGCAAGAAATACTTAATCCCTGTTGACCTATATGGCTTTGAAAGGTCAGGCCAATAAGCCTGATCATGTTATAATAAACTACAAGGCGCAATCCAATAGGCCTACAAAAAAAGCAAGTAATTAAAGTCAATATTACACACTTTATAACATTAAACAAACCCCGGAATAAAAAGGAAAAAGGGGTTAGAATTTGTTTTATTATTATTATTACTTGAAAGAGCAGAGAAAAAAAATCCAAAACAAACATTTCTTGTACATTTTTTTTTTTTGCAGGGTGAGGTACTATGCGCTAAACAGTACTAGCACCCCCGGTAAAACGGAATGGTGATGGTTGTCAAACAGCAGCAGGCAGTAGTCAGGACAGCACAGTAGTGGCTGCTGCACCAGCAGCCTGAAACAAGTCATGGCTAGATGGATACAGCTTTTGTTAAATTGACATCAAAAGTTGATTTGTTTTGCATTTTAGCTAACCCTTTTCCAAACCATAATCTAATTCTCCTAACCTGCTACAAAAAGAAATTTTTGGCCAATTCTGACATACGCTCTATCCCTTCTAGCCATAACCCCTGGGACACTGGCCAGGACCCTAAACATCGGCCATCTTGGTTCTGAGAGCAGGGCTCCAAGATTGACTAACAGGCGAATCTCAAATGACACCCTATATAGTTCAATACTTTTACCCAGAGCTCTATATTAAGTAGAATGTGGTGTTAGAGATGCAAGCAAATTAATCTATCAGAAATCTGATCTAGGGGCAGCTATGAAAAAACAATGTACCAAAATGATAACAATGGGTGATCAGACAAGTAGCTTGGTGGTTACATATGCTTGGGTTCATATGAAAATGTATTAATTAAGACTGCACTGTCTGAGGACACACACACTGCTATCAAAACTTATCATCAGGAGAAAACATGGACATTCATAGGAGGAAAAAACATGGAAAAATAAATGTGGCTGCACAAGACATTGAGATACAACCTAAATTCAAAGCATTGTTGTTTGAGAACTTCCTTTCAGATTAATTTCTACTAGGCCACTGAACTGTCGTGTAGTTCTGAACCATGTTTTGATACAGAAGCTCGACCTCGTAAGGCCTCATACTGACACAGCACTGTCTTATTTCTTCTGAGAGGGAGCTTTGTAAGCATGGTGCATATTTCAACAGCTTCTCACCCTGTACCACTGGCCTTTCCACCTAATTAAGGGACGTGACATAACTCATACACTCCCTTGTAAAAGAAAACACTAAAAGTATTTAATGGTCGCTAGGGCTTCACATAACTACATTCTGAAAACTGTTCAGCTTTTTAGATCAATGAGTGGGCATGTAGGAACAATAAAAGTAATCTAGAGTGGAGATCCATTGGAACTGAGGGCATAAACAATATCTTAACTAATGACCCTACAAAATATACCCAGAGACTGCATTTAACTATAAGAAGAAAAGTAATGCACCGCAATTGATGACTAAAAGCAAAATTATTTAATAAGATGACGTCCCTTCCCCCTCCTCTTTTGCATTTCAGAAAAAAAGCACATCCTGTCTTTATTTTAACGCAGAGGGTTAAAACAGTTGAAAGAAGGGATCCATTTGGGCTCAACCATTTCTTTGGAAGGTTACATTTTTTAAAAACTATTTTCAAGAAGAATAGTCCTCCCACAATGTGTTCCGTGTTTGTACATATTAAGTCAGTTACTTCATGTTTTTTTCAGCTTAGAAAACAAATCTTTAAAAAAAAAATTTAACTAGCAGATGTAAAACCACCTCAACAGTAACATTACCTTTCAAACACAGACCTCCACGAGTCCAGTTCCAAAATAGTAGGGAGCACAATCTCTCGACACAGGATATGATTTACAGAAAAAAATAAAATTAATCTAACATTCAACCATACAAAACAACTAGACACACTCTAGGCTTCTCCTCAGTTCTGCACCACCGTCGGTTCAAAGAGGAGAGGCAGTCTGCGTGTGTGTATAGATGCTTTTATTTTTTTCCAAGTCTTTATTATTTTGTTTTTGCAAAGCTGAAGCCATTTTCGTATTCTGTGGATGATCCTCCCGTCTCTGTCCGTCTCTGTCCGTCTCTGTCCGTCTCTGTCCGTCTCTGTCCGTCTCTGTCCGTCTCTGTCCGTCTCTGTCCGTCTCTGTCCGTCTCTGTCCGTCTCTGTCCGTCTCTGTCCGTCTCTGTCCGTCTCTGTCCGTCTCTGTCCGTCTCTGTCCGTCTCTGTCAGTCTCTGTCAGTCTCTGTCAGTCTCTGTCAGTCTCTGTCAGTCTCTGTCAGTCTCTGTCAGCATCAGCCTGGGTGGGGGGAGGGGGGGGTGAAGTAAGTATTAAGAAGCATCATTCGCAGTGGATGATGTTAACTGTCCTGTTACCTGCAGAGTCAAGGAGAGCCACAGATACGGCTGGACTGGGACATCCATCCCTCTCGCTGCGAATGTGTGAAGATCAGACCATTGAGGAAAGGGCTGAGGGGCACCAAAACTGTTTAGGAGAGATTAAGTCCATGCAACCCCTTTTACCCATGGGATGAAGCGTATCTCAGAGCCCTGTACTGTCCCAGTAATTCCACAACGGAACTGAAGACTCCGGACATCGGAGGAAGAAAGGAAGATGGTGGGTGTTGTTTTTATTTCATAGCTCGAGAGTAGATCTGGTGTTGTTTTCCTAAGAGGATTCCATTGTTAGGTTAATAATGAGAATGACTATTATTCAGAGTGCTAATAAGTGGTGGTGTTATTTCCATGTGTTGGCTGTCTGGGAGATGGAGCGGGAGGGGATCATGTCCAGGAGGTACTCTCTCTGGCGCTCCAGGTTGGCTGAGGTGGTGGTCTTGTGGACAGACAGGCTGGGGTTCACATAGGCCATGGTCACACCTGAAAGGAGACAACAACCACAGCAGTGAGTATACAGGACTGGAACCAGGGACACGTTCATAAAGCCCAAACAGCAGACATGTCAAACACCCTCTACCATCCGTTAGCTATACTATACAGCCATACCCTGTACCATCTGTTAGCGTGTCTGCAGACTATACAGCCATAGCTGAATAAAAGGACACAATACAATTAGTGTTTTATTGAAATTAATTAATTACATTTTAATCATTTAGCAGGCGCTCTTATCCAGAGCGACTTACAAAAGCAATTAGGGTTAAGTGCCTTGATCAAGGGCACCTAATCGGCTAACCCACCTAACAATGAGTCTAACCCACCACCTGGGAATAACACAGGCAAGGCAAGGAGAGAGAGAGAAGGGAACAGCTAGCTTAAGTTAATCTACATCTCAGACTCAAGTAAAAACCTTCCACAACCTTTAGTGACACCAGGATGTATTTTAGGTCACTAGGTAGGGAGAGAATGGAGGGAGCCAGAAAAAAGGACAGAGATACCGAGAGAAAGAAAGAGTGCACACAGTGTGCAGGTGAGGACAGGGTCTAGTCTCTGCCCTGTAGAGGTTCATCTACCTGAGTTCCCGACGGTCTGCTTCCTCCAGGCATTGGCGTTGGCCGAGGGGTTACTGCTGCCGCTGCTGCTGCCCTTTGCGCCCTGCGCCGGGCGCATGGCATGCTTACCTGGCCTGCTGACCAGCGCGGCTGCGGTCACTGCGTTCTGCAGCTGCTGAGAGGACGGGGAGAACGAGTGAGTGACACCACGAGACCCCACCGCCTGCTGCACACTACGGGACATCTGACCAGAGCTCTGAGAGAGGAGGGAGGAAAAAAAGCAACATTAGTTATTGACCAATGTGTTCGTAGAATCAAAAAGTATGTCACCGTTTCTTTTCTCTCCCAGCTATCAGAAAATGTACACCAGACAATCTTCCCCTTCTGTATGAGTTAGAAGTGTGTAGGGGTAGTGTTGTGTCCCAGTGCTGACCTGCTTGATGGAGGAGTGGTGGCGGGCCATAGGCGTGCCTCTATGCTGCTGCTGCTGAAGCTGGAGCTGGGCTCTGGCCTGCTTGTACTGCTGAGACACCAGCACATGCTGCTGCTCACTCTTCATCCCAGAGGAAGAAGAGGGCGTTTTAGAGACCGGGGATGCTGCCTGCTGGATGATCCGCTGTTCCATCTCCTGCTCCTGCTGCAGGGCCTTGACGAAGGCCGCCTTCAGCCGGTTGGTGTGCTCCGCCTTCAGGGCCTTCTTCAGGTTGGACGACATGCACTGGTCGCAAAGGACGGGGCCGCTCTTCTCCGAGCGCCAGCGCGACGTGAAGTCTGTCTTGCACTGGGCGCAGGTGTGCGGCTCCTTGGGGACGGGGGTCACTGACTGACCCTGTTTCTTGCCTGAGAGAAATACCGAAAAATGACATGTCAGTATTATGTACCTTAGGCCAGTAGTTTTCAAATAGAGCAGGGAGATAGAATGAAAAGAACTCATGGCAACTCACTGTAAGAGATTAGCTATGACTACTACTACCATAAAGACCTTACGCTTGTGCTTATGCAAGGAATCAATATTTTTAAATAGAGGTATAAACCCACCCCGTCCCAGTGTGTCCATCAGGTTCTGCACCACCTCCTCCAGGCCCATCAGGTAGATGAACTCGTTGTTGGCTGCTGACGGCAGGAAGTTGAGCTCGGGGGCGGGAGGTTTGGGAGGAGGGATCTCCAGCAGTGTCTTCTCCAGCTGCTTACGCAGTGCCAGCTTGGCGGCCGCCTGGCGAGCGGCCGGGGACTCGTTGGCCTGGACTGAGGACACGCCACTGCCCATCCCAGCCTGGGATGTCACAGATGAGCCCTTCTGAGCACCCTGGGGAACAGAGACACACTCACTAGTCCAACACTGTGGGGATGCATTTTTGAAATGTGCTCTTTGGAAGAGGTCTTTATGTAAGATGCTGGCCAGCACGTTGGTGATGTGGCAGTAATGTAGTAAGGTGGATAGACTGTGTTTCTGACTGACCTGGGTGATAGAGTGTGTTCTGACCTGTGGTATATTGGTGTTGGGGATGTTGGCCACCCTGATGAGGCCCTGCTGGATGACCCTCTGACCCTGCACCTGGACGTTGGGAGCCGAGGCCCTGGGAGCCAGCAGGAGGGGAGGGGGGCCCGACCCCGAGTGATGCTGCTGCTGCTGCTGCTGATGCCGCAGGGACGCAATCTGCTGGGGAGACACCGCGATGGGCTGACAACGTCACACACACACACACAAAAAGGGCAGGACATGGACATAAGGGAGGGGAAATGGAGTCACACACACAGGGAGAGGGACAGAGGCAGGAGAGGGCATGGAGAGTGCATGGAGAGTGCAATGTTTACTGTTAATTTGTATTATTTTGTTTATTTCACTTGCTTTGGCAATGTAAACACGTTTCCCATGCCAATAAAGCCCCATTGAATTGAAAGGAGATTGAAAATATGTTAATATCCATATCACTGTAAAATTAATTTACTGGAATAGACTGTGACAAGCGCACTTTGTGTAGTGCATTGGGTCTATTAATTGAGGTCACTGCCAAGGAATAAAATGTGTTTTAAAAGCATGAAAGTAGCATAAAAACGTATTATGAAAAAATACACTGATCATACAGAGAATGTAGAATTCATATTAATAAGTCACATTGTACAAGTACACTGCACAGACAACAATAAAAAGTATGTTTAAACGGTAAGTACCAGAGTATAAGTTACCTGTGCCCCTCTGACCAGGGGTGGCATGACAGTCTGGGAGTTCTGCTTGGACGGGACGTGCTGCCCACCCCGGACCAATGGAGGAGGGATCACTGTGCCTGAGCTACGGCCTGACGACACCTGGACACAAAACGACAACCGGGTTTAAACTTTACACAACCAAATCTAAAATAAATGTTTATTGGTGGCATAAACATATTTAGCAGATGTCATTGCAGGTGAAGTGAAACGCTTGTGTTTCTAGCTCCCAACAGTGCAGTAATATCTAACAATTCACAACAATACACACAAATCTATAAGTAAAAGAATGGAATTAAGTAATATATAAATATTAGGATGAGCAACTTCGAGAGAGAGGAGAGGAGAGAGTGCGCGCGGACGTGTATATATGATGGGATGTATAAGCATTATGGACAGTATATTGATAGAATATGCAGTATATCTGAAGAATACGTAGGATAGAATAGTATATATACAGCACTAGTTGAATAGGATAGTACTTGACTAGAATAAAGTATATACATATGAAAATGGGTAAAAAAGTATGTAAACAGTAAAGTGACCACATGATCAACCCATGCTATGAGGGATGACTCCTATTCAATCAATCATTCTGTCAAGTCATATCGAGAAGAGGCAAAATAGAGTCATGTCACATCAGCTATAGTGTCACAGCAAGACGCATGTGATTACCTCTGACAGCACAGTTGAACAGACACACTGATAACAAGCTAGTACAGAGAGCTTGAATGTGCTTAGTGGTTGAATGGATACACTGATATACAATTACAAGGAGAGTGAATGTTCTGTACATCCCTCCCTCTGCTTGTTAAAGCAATAAAGCACGAGGGAGTGGGGTATATGGTCAATATACCACAGCTAAGGGATGTTCTAAGGCACAGCCTTTAGCCGTGGTATATTGGCCATATATCACAAACCCCCGAGGAGCCTTATGGCTATTATAAACTGGTTACCAATGTAATTAGAGCAGTAAAAATAAATGTTTTGTCATACTGTGGTATACGGTCTGGTATACCACGGCTTTCAGCCAAATCAGCATTTAGGGCTCGAACCACCCAGTTTATTGATCGATATATCCCATCTGTAAAATGTATATTCCCACTGTAATCAGCTTTTACTCCATAGTTTTATGTTGAGAGTGAGTGTGAGAGTGAGAGAGAGAATTAGTCACATGCAGAGTTGCAGATGTAAATGCAGGGTACAGTGAAAATCTTAAGCTTCAAGCTCCAACAGTGCATTATTTATACAAATAATAACAACAATATACATATTTACAACTGTAACATGATAAATGACCATTGGGGTGGGGGCAGGGAAATTGTCAGTTTGGGGGGAGGGGTCTATAGGGGGAGCAACGGGAGGGAGGGGGTGGGTAGGAAGTCCGGGGGGGAGCGTGGGGGGGGTCAGGAGGAGCAGTGGGCTGACTAGTGTATACTGTCTTGCAGCACCTTCACACTAAGGCAAATTCTGGGTATGTGTAAATGTACTTGGCGAATAAAGGTAATTCTGATAATGTAATGATTGTTGTATGGTATAGTGGCGGTGAGCAGTAGCTGTCTGTACCTGTAGTGGTCCTTTGCTTGATGCAATGCTGCCTCTGACCAGAGGTGGAGGAGTGGCCACAGAGCCAGAGGTTGGCTGGAGAACAGAGGGAGAGAAATACAGAGCGAGTGAGTGTGTGTGTGTGTGTGTGTGTGTGTGTGAGTGAGACCGGACTATTGCTGGCAACCTGTGTGCGCGCATCTGTGCGCACCTGTGTGGGTGGGTGTGTGTGTACGCGCGTGCATGTTGTGTGTGTATACAGTGCCTTCGGAAATTATTCAGACCCCTTGACTTTTTCCACTTTTTGTTACGTTATAGCCCAATTCTAAAACGTATTAAATTGTTTTTTCTACACACAATAACCCATAATTACAAAGTAAATACAGATTGTTTTTTTGTGCAAATTTATAAAATAAAAACTGAAATTTAATATTTACATAAGTATTCAGACCATTTACCAGCGATTACAGCCTTGAGTCTTCTTGGGTATGGCGCTACAAGCTTGGCACACCTGTATTTGGGGAGTTTCTCCCTCTTCTCTGCAGATCCTCTCAAGCACTCAGGTTGGATGGGGAGCGTTGCATCCTGTCACTGAGCTCTACGGACAATTCCTTTGACCTCATGGCTTGGTTTTTGCTCTAACACTGTCAACTGTGGCACCTTATATAGACAGGTGTGTGCCTTTCCAAATAATTTCCAATCAATTTAAATTACCACAGGTGGACTCCAATCAAGTTGTAGAAACATCTCAAGGATGATCAATGGAAACAGGATGCACCGGAGCTCAATTTCAAGTCTCATAGCAAAGTGTCTGAATACTTATGTAAATAAGGTATCCGTTTTTATTTAATACATTTGCAAAAATTTCAAAAAACCTGTTCTTGTTTTGTCATTATGGGGTATTGAGTGTAGATTGATGAGGAAACAAAATAATTGAAATACATTTTAGAATTAGATACCTTCTGTACAGTGCTCTCCTTCTGGATCTGGCTGTGTCGTAGTTTCTTAAGCAGAACCAGCTTGGCCTCCTGTAGTCTCAGCTCCTCCTTCAACTGTTTTATGATGTGCTCCCTCTCATCTGGGCTGCTCTTCTACACAAGGGAAGACCGCAGGGGGTCATACACACAATTACATTCAAAGTTATTTGCATCCATGATGGATACGTTGGGGGTACCACAGATAGAGTCGTCGTTCTCTCTCTGTGTGTGTGTGTGTGTGTGGTCGTACCATGAGCAGGTCAGTGTCTGTCTTTCTGTAGTGGTTCAGGCCGTTCATGACAGGGATGGATGGCTCGTTGTCTGACAGCACTATGACATCATCGTTTGGTGACAAGGGCTGCCTCTCTTTCTTTACGTCACTGAGAGAAGACAAGCGAAAACAAAATAACTAAACTCGACTTTACTTGTAGGCAAAAATAAGAAGATATGGAAAGCCAAACACCCTCTCCTCACACAAATTAATTTGTATGTGATCACACAACACTCACTAATCATATTACAAATGATGGCCACAAGGGCCAGTAAGCAAACAGACCGTATCAGCATTCATCCAGTAGAGGGCGGTAAATTATAACTTTTCAGTGGTCTATGAGTGAGTGAACAGTGTTGGGACACCCAAGTCGATCTTAGATTGATAGGCAGAGTGGGAGCTCTGTTCACAGCCCTGTCTGAATAAGAGCTTTCCTCTTCATATCTATCTTGACACTGGTATGGTAGTATCAGAAACTTGTGTGAGTTTATGACCAAGGCTCAGCCACAAGTTGTAGGCCCAGCCTGGGTGATTAGATCTGGCCTCATGGCTCCCTGTGTGGCTGTAGCTAGCTAGCTGCTGTTTCCTCCAGCCTGAGGAGGACAAAGAGGAGCAGTGGTATGCAGCGTGGCGCCTTTGACAGAGATGGGGAGTGATGCCTGTGACAGAGATGGGGAGTGAAGCCTGTGACAGAGATGGGGAGTGAAGCCTGTGACAGAGATGGGGAGTGAAGCCTGTGACAGAGATGGGGAGTGAAGCCTGTGACAGAGATGGGGAGTGAAGCCTGTGACAGAGATGGGGAGTGAAGCCTGTGACAGAGATGGGGAGTGAAGCCTGTGACAGAGATGGGGAGTGAAGCCTGTGACAGAGATGGGGAGTGAAGCCTGTGACAGAGATGGGGAGTGAAGCTTGTGACAGAGGGGGAGTGAAGCCTGTGACTCGTACCCAGTAGGTGGGGATGGGATGGGGCATGTTGACTCTTGGTAGGGACAGTAGCGGTGCCCAGGGCCCGGTAGGCCAGGGACCCACCCCTCCCAGCAGCTGACACCAGAGTCGCAGAGCAGAGGCCCACAGGAGACACTGGAGGCAATAGCGAGAGGGGTGGGGGAGGGGAACGTAGCTAGGACCCAGCCTATTGTATACACTCTCACTCACTCATTTACTGACCGTGTGTGTGTCTTTGGCTACGGTGCAGAGGGTAGGACACAGGCAGCTCAAAAAGGGCACAGTCTCCCTGGCTGGTGCAAAACATCCCAGAGCCCTGCTGTGGTAACAGGGCTGAAGCCTGGTTCAGTTTAGAGGGGAGGCAGAGGGAGATACAGTAGCTATGATTCACACCATCCACAGCTGGTTAGACAGGGGCCTTGTAAAGCAATGGAGCACGTAGGGCAAAGAGTAAATGGATGGATAGGGAGGCCACACACACACACACGCACACACACACACACACACACGTGTCCTAACCAGGAGAAACACCCAGGCCTAGCAATGGGCAAAGTGAGGGTTATTATCTGTGGTGACAAGGCGATCTCCTCCACTCTGAAAGCTGATTAGACAAGCATAAACAAAAGCCAAGTACCTGGTTACATAAGATCCAGAGGCCACTGCTTCGGGTTTCTACTAGCTACTGCTTCTCTGAAATACTGTGCAGTATTGACTTACACTGAATTAGTAAACTCATGGGAGCAAAGTATCAGGTAGAAAAAGTGCATTCCTTCAAACCACTATTCATGAAACATAGACAAACGTCATCAACAGTTCTCTCTAGCTAGTCTATTAAGGTCTAAGTGGCCAAAATAGTTTTTTTATATTTTACAAATTCAATGACAGTGGAGAGCAATGCGTATTCTAGCCCTCTGCATACTGTTTGAAACAGTTGGAGCAAAATGCTAGATCTCCTCTGCAGTGCAAACACTACAAGTTCAATAAAAAAAAAAACTTTGAAACTAAAACAGTACTGGCTTAGTGTGACGCAAAGGGGCAAAGGTGGCATCAGGGCAAACCTCTACGATACATAATAGGGGCCCTTCCTTGGAGGCTATCTTCCTTTCTCACTACTGCTCTCACCTCCAGTGGATATTAATCACTCTACCGAGTGAAGAGATCACGTGACATCAGGCATTTCCCTGCCCTGGTCATGTGACACACCCACCCAACAACAGCCCCTCCTTCCCCCAACTGCTCCTTCCAATGTGGAAACCATGGCAACGGCCAGCTGGAACCAGTTTGTGACAGTTTGTGACCTTCATTTTGTGTGAAGTGAGGCAGAGTTCAGGTGCTGGAGAAAATGGAGGCAGTCAACCGGAGCCTCAAACTTTTCAAAATGGGGGCAGGCCACCCAGAACCAAGGGAGCGCAGACATGCACTTCCTGTGTGAGAATCCCACTCGCTAGCTAGTGCAGACAGTAGTTCAAAACACACACACACACACACACACACACAGTAATTGTCAAGCAAATGTCCCTTTCCAGTCAAAACCAAACAGTAGAATAATCTAATAACCTAAATTTACCCTGTACAGACTCTATACAGGGAAAATCCATGAAAATCCATCATATTGTAAAAATGCACCACAGGCCAGATGGGAAAAATAACATTTTAGAGCAACATTCTAAAATAAAATCTAATTCCAGAGTGTGACGATAAAACCAAAGATTTATAACTAAACCAAGAGACCACTGCCTGTCATTTCCAATGTGAACAAATTAGTCATAGTGTGCAGAACAAGCAAGGAGATAGGCAGAGCCAAGCACGTGCTAGCGAGATCCTATTAATGAGTTCTAGCATGAGTCTGCATATTTCCGTTAGAGCGCCTACTCTGAAGTGCGCGTGTGCAATAACTCACCTTTTCACTCCTACACAGCGCAATTTTTTAAAAACTTTTGCAAAGGGTAAAGTCTACAAAACATAGTCCACTCTGTTCATAACAGATTCTACTTTTAGGAACAGAAAACTATAATGAGAGAAAATGTTTCATCGATGAGAAACTTTGCAGAATGTTGGCCGAAATCCATCTTGTTCAATCTTCTCCCACTGCCCACTAGTGGGCTTCGTCTCGCTACCATATTTGGGAGTGAGTGGAAACGCAATGGATGCTTCACATTTATACGTCCAGTGAAATATCTGGTCTCCTTGTTGTGGTCATACTATTAACAAAAATAGACAACGTCTGTGGGTACCACAGTTCAGTTAGGACTGGTTCAAATTTACAGCCAGACAGAGTGTAGGCTATAACAGTGTGTGTAATCAGTTTGTCTCACCTCTTGGATGTGCTCATATCTACAGGCCTGTCCCCGGTCTGCACCTCCACTTTGATGGTAGCCTTGACCTCACTGGTCTTCAGGATGGTCATGCTGGCCACTTTGGCTGTCTGCTCAGTCTTCACCACATCTCCTCCTCCACCTCCACCCATAACCACTAGAGCTATAGGTCCGTCTGCTGCAGGTGGCAGGTCACAGTTCTCCAGCTTTACCTTCTTACTGTCCAGCTCCCCTCCAGGGCTGCCAGGGGCCACCACATCCCTCTCCAAGGCCCGCTTCCGGCTGCGCGTCTGACGCACCGCCTCCTCCGACATCGCTCTACCTAGGATAGAGAGAGACGGGGGTTAGAGATATGGATAAACACACGCAGGTCAGTGTCAGTAGCGTTAGTAATGACGTACCGCCTCAAAATGAGTTGGATGAACACTGGCTGATAATGAGGAGTGTGGTCATACAATACAAAAACCCCTGTGGGGAAAACAAGTGAGGCACTTTACCAATGAAAACAGCACAAATGAAACCTAAATGCCCACTGGGGCACCATATCAGTGGAGTTGACTGTGGTAGCAGGCCGAGTATTAATTTCTCCAGCTGTACTGGGGAAGGGGGCTCACTGTCTGTCTGACCTGACTGCAACACAGGCCTGTCTCTGAGTGCCAGCTCCCCAGATGCTGACCCAATTCCCCCCTCATTACCGTAATAACAGAGGATGGAGAAGGGAGACTCACTCAGCTCAAACACCAGCTTCACCCACAACTATTACACTGTACAACAACATGGATAAAGCATCCCACACAGACATGCAAATTTCTCAGACACACAAACGCAGGTTATGAACTGAAACAAGAATCAGTGTTTGGTGTGTCCTCGAAAATGTGTGCGTTCTGGACTCGAGTTGGGGTACAAGGAATTGGATTGGGAATAACATTAGACCTAATCTCCTTTCAAACTGTCTGACTTTTGCACTTCTAGCCTGCGGTCTCCCCTTGAGTAAATAGAATTGCCTCATTTGTCCCCTTAGAGGTTCTAAATAATCATTGGGGCAGCCACTGTATACCTGTGTACACACTTCCCCCATCAGATAAAGAAAGCTGCTGACTCAAGGACTTTTTCATCCACTGTGACATCACAAAAGGAGAGCTCCACATGACCCTTCCGAAGATTCCATGGGAGACATAAAGCACTTCTCTGTGAACCGGTTTAAACCGGTCTGTGGTTTTAACCCCTGGAGAGACCGACTGGCAGAGGGAAAGGCCACAGCCGCCTGCAAGTGGGAGGGAGGAAGACACATCGCCTGCATTCCACAACACAAACGCCTGCCAGAGAAAAGGCCACAAACTTTAACACAGACAACTGAAGGATCAATCTATACCAACGAATCGATCATCATCAATAGAAATCCAAGTAGCCTATATTAAGTAGAATGGAAAATGTTTATTTTGGTGTATGTCCAACAGTTTAAAACATTGACTGCCAATGATCATCGCACCGAAACAATACAGACTCATTCAGAAAAACAAAATAGCACCATCAATAGGGTGGAGAGAAATTGTTAAAATGTTTTATGATATCTGAGTGAGTGACAAAATCAACGGTCAAAAACAGCCCACAGACCACCTCCAAAGACCTACAACATCATCTTGCTGCAGATGGTGTCACTGTGCATCGTTCAACAATTCAGCGCACTTTGCACAAGGAGAAGCTGTACGGGAGAGTGATGCGGAAGAAGCCTTTTCCGCACACACGCCACAAACAGAGTCGCTTGAGGTATGCAAACGCACATTTGGACAAGCCAGCTTCATTTTGGAATAAGGTGCTGTGGACTGATGAAACAAAGATTGAGTTATTTGGTCATAACAAGGGGCGTTACGCATGGTGGCAAAAGAACACAGCGTTCCAAGAAAAACACTTGCTACCCACAGTAAAATTTGGTGGGAGTTCCATCATGCTGTGGGGCTGTGTGGGAATCTTGTTAAAGTTGAGGGTCGCATGGATTCCACTCAATATCAGCAGATTCTTGGGAATAATGTTGAAGAATCAGTCACAAAGTTGAAGTTACGCCGGGGCTGGATATTTCAACAAGACAACGACCCAAAACACTGCTCAAAATCTACCCGGGCATTTATGCAGAGGAACAAGTACAATGTTCTGGAATGGCCATCCCAGTCCCCAGACCTGAATATCATTGAGAATCTGTGGGATGATTTGAAGCGGGCTGTCCATGCTCGGCAACCATCAAACCTAACTGAACTGGAGATGTTTTGTAAGGAGGAATGGTCCAAATAACCTTCATCCAGAATCAAGACACTCATTAGAGGCTATAGGAAGCGTCTAGAGGCTGTTATTTTAGCAAAAGTAGGCTCTACTAAATATTGATGTGATATTTCTGTTGGGGTGCCCAAATTTATGCACCTGTCTAATTTCGTTTTGATGCATATTGCACATTTTCTGTTAATCCAATAAACCTAATTTCACTACTGAAATATTACTGTGTCCATCAGTTATTTGATAGATCAAAATGAAATTGCTGATCCAAACACCCAATTATTTATAAATGGAAATCATGGAAATTGTCAGGGGTGCCCAAACCTTTTCATACGACTGTACATGGCCGTCTCTGAAAAATTTAACTCAAAAGATGCCCAACGATTGAACAGAGCAGTGGCTGAGTTTATCTGTCTGGATCAAGTGCCATTCTGTGACTTCGGCTATCGTTTTTGTATCAAGTATGGTGATGGTATCGATTATTGTGATCCTAAACCTGGTATCAAAGTGAAAATTCTGTTGTTATCATGACAACACTACTTAGGGCCCCCAAAATGATTGGGCTGGCTCTTGACTGCATATTTTAAAACCTTTATTTAACTAGGCAAGTCAGTTAATTTGCATAATTTTGTGGAATTAAATTGGTACGTTTGTGATATAAGAATCACACAGACCCAATTTAAGCAGAAAATCTGTCAGACAGCGCGAGAGTTACTGCTTCTACTTTTGTAAGAGGTGTTAGCAAGCTGAATGTACCGAGCTGTCTGTTACTAGCACAGCTCAGACACCTATGCATACCCCACAAGACATGCCACAGTCCCCAAGGTCTCTTCACAGTCCCCAAGTCCAGAACAGACTATGGGAGTACTACATAGAGCCATGACTACATGGAACTCTATTCCACATCAAGTAACTGATACAAGCAGTAGAATCAGATTTTAAAAACAGGTAAAAATACACCTTATGGAACAACGGGGACTGTGAAGAGACACACACACACACACAAATGTACAGACACATGCATACGCACATATTATGATATTGTTGTATGGTGGTATTAAACATGTTGTATTGTGGATACTATGTAGTGGTGTAATAATATTATATGATGTACTGTTTTATCTTTAGTTTTATATATAATGTAAGTTATTTAACGTGTTGGACCCCAGGAAGAGTAGCTGCTGACTTGGCAGCAGCTAATGGGGATCCCTAATAAATATATATACAAAATACAGCTCCTGTTGCTACTAAAGTGACATGTGCTTTAAAATCAAATCGTACTTGGTCACATGCGCCAAATAAAAACAGGTGTAGACCTTACTGTGAAATGCTTACTTACGAGCCCTTTCCCAACAACCGAGTTAAACAATACTAAACAAAATTAGCAAAAATGTAATAAATAATAACACAATAAAATAACAATAACAAGGCTATACACAAGGACAACCAGTACAGAGTAAATGTGCAGGGATACGAGGTAGTGGGTGTAATATGTTTTATAAGCCCAATCATTGCGCAACAATTCTAAATATAATTGCATGTTAAAAACAGTTTTGATAGCCACCATTAAAAAGAGATACTATATTTCTCAACTGGTAATTAATTAAAGCGCACTTCCAATTCAAGTGCATATAACGGTAAGCAGGCTTCAGCGCATCACACGCCACTTTGCAATGAGTTAGAGGCAGTTTGCATTTTGAAAACATATTTAAATTGTTGGAAAACCTGAACGTTTTACATGAGGCATCTTTACCGCGCTTCAAAGTAGCCTAGCCAAAATACAACCAACTGTGGAGGCAATTATTTTATAAAGACTTCCATATGCCATTGAAAGTAGCCTATTTCCCTCATGTTCTATTGGTTTTCAAAATATATATATTTTTTATTGTCCAGTAGCCAAAAGCCACAATCCTAGTCATATTAGCAACCCATGCTAGTTGTTGGATCTTTAGATCTCCCCTCCTAAATTTCTAACTGATATTTTAATCTCTGTGCCATGTGCGTTGCACTTTTGACAAGTGTTTTCCTGCTAATTGCATTATGGAATGAACATTCACGCGTAGCCTACTGCCTATAAGTGCAGCAATGCGCACAAATGTAAAGAAATAATAGTTATTAATTTTAAGCTAAACGTTCTGATCTGTTGTATCAGCCTCATTTCTTAAAAGAAAAATGTAATGAGTTGAGTGGATCAGTCTGAAATCCTCAAATGCTGGTTGGGACTGGGGTTCAATTCCCACTATTTGTTTGAGCCACACATGAGAACAAAGGAAGATCCAAATATTTTAGAGGTCAGACAGATGCTTGGACTTTTGAGTAATTGATAACCGCACATACATGTACATACATGCATGCATTTTTTACCCACTCAGTGCCTGTATCTGCTCAGCATTTCACAAACATTATGCTATTTTCATGGTGGTAGGGGTAAAAAGACCCTCAAAGCAGCATCCACTGCCTATTGCACATCTAATTTCAAATCAAAACATGAAAAGCAAAATGTAGGTTGGGGTCCTGCCTATAAAATGGTGGGTGAAACACTTGAGTTAAGAGGAGAGGGACTGAGCTCTGCGACATAACAAGGACAGATGTGCCCCGTTTATACCCATCCATGAGCACAATGTGGAGGGGGTGGAGCATGCATAATCCACAGAGCACACAGCTCTTCACGATACAGAAGCATAAGAACTGCTGATAAGCCCTCCCACAAGCCATCACAGGCAAAGCGTCAATACAGAGATCGAATCATACTACGCTAATGCTCAACGGATGTGGCAGGGCTTGCAAACTATCACAGATTACAAAGGTAAACCCAGCCGTGAGCTGCCCAGCGACGTAAGCCTACCAGACGAGCTAAACGCCTTCATGCTAACTTTGAGGTTAGCAACACAACCATGCATGAAAGCACCAGCTGTTCTGTATGACTGTGTGCTCTTGCGCTCTGTAGCCGATGTGAGTGAGACCTTTAAACAGGTTAACATTCGCAAGCCGGCGGGGCCAGATGTAATACCAACATGTGTACTCAGAGCATGCGCTAACCAGCTGGCAGTGTCTTCGCTGACATTTTCAACCTATCCCTGACAAGGTCTGTAATAGAAACTTGTTTCAAGCAGACCATAGTTCCCGTGCCCAAGAATTCAAAGGTAACCTGCATAGATGACAATCACCCCGTAGTACTCACATCTATAGCCATTAAATGCTTTGAATTGCTGCTCACCAACACCATCAAGTTTGCTGATGACGTGATGGTGATAGGCCTGATCATCTGATGACGATGAGGCAGCCTACAGGGATGTCAGACACCTTGCAGTGTGGTGCCAGGACAACAACCTCTCCCTCAACTTCAAGACAAAGGAGCTGATCGTGAACTACAGGAAGTGGAGGGGCGAGAGCTTCAACGTCCTTGTTGTCCACATTACTAAGGAATGAACATGGTCCACACACATCCACACAGTTGTGAAGAGGGCAAGACAGTGCCTCTTCCCACTCAGGAGGCTGAAAAGATTTGGCTATGGGCCCCCAGATCCTCAAAACAGTTATACAGCTGCACCATTGAAAGCATCTTGACTGGCTTGCTACGACAACTGCAAAGCACCTGACCGCAAGCCACTAAAGAGGGTGCTGAGTTCGGCCCATCCAAGACCTCTATACCAGGCGGTGTCAGAGGAAGGCACAAAATATTGTCAAAGACTCCAGCCACCCAAGCCATAGACTGTTCTCTCTGCTACCGCATGGCAAGCGGTACCAGTGCACCAAGTCTGGAACCAATAGGACCATGAACAGCTTCTACACCCAAGATGCTTATGTTCCTGCCCTAACAATGAGAGTCTTCCCAAGGCAGGAAAGCAGGCAACAAGCTTAGGTCCAAAACAAGCCCATAGAAACTCATTGGACTTATTTTGTACAGATTTTGGCGAGAGGGAAACGTCGCCTCTTCCTCTCTAATACTATGCATGCATAAAAGGACCGGACATAGCTTAATGGAAACATGCAACAATAGCAAGCCTATCTTCTTACAGTCAAAAGGCTATAGCCTATTATTGAACATGCAACTCCTGTAAAGAAGCAGCTAATAAAACGTCATTTTAAAACATTTGCCCAAATGCAAAACACACTTCTAAACTGCGCACCTAATGCGAGCAGTTCCATATGTGACAGAGATGAAAATCTCTAAGAAACTTAGTGGGAATCGAATAGCAACTACTACGATGGGTTGCTAATATGACTATGCCTTCTAAACAAAATAAAAGTTGATATGAAAACCAATAGAACAGGAGAGAAATGCTGGTTAATGTCATGAGGAAGTCTTTATAAAATAATTGCCTCCACGTTTATATGGATGGATTTTCGCCTCAAGCTCACATTGCAAAGTGGTGGGTGACGCGCTGATAGTCAAAGGTAGGCATGCTATAGTCTATGCATCCAAATGGCAAACAGGAGGCGCACTTTAAGAGTTAAAAATCATGGCCACCAAAGTTTAACACACGATTGCGTTTAGAATTGTTATTTGTTGTGCAATGACTGGGCTTACAAAAGTAGGTTTCACTCCAGAAGCCTACAGGCTTGTTGAGGAGCTACTCTTCCGCTGTCTGACAGATGGCAGGCTATTCCGCTCCTCAAACTAGGCTCTGTATGCTGTGCGCGTATGACAATTAAAATGCATGAAAATACACACGCGCCAATTTATTTACACAAAAGTATGCAAATTAACCTATAGACCAATAAGCAATAAGCATGACCGGTCAAATGTATTTTTGGTGGCTAACCGATTAACGGTTAACATCCCTAGCAATAAGGCTGCTAAATACAGTGGGGAGAACAAGTATTTGATACACTGCCGATTTTGCAGGTTTTCCCACTTACAAAGCATGTAGAAGTCTGTAATTTTTATCATAGGTACTCTTCAACTGTGAGTGACGGAATCTAAAACAAAAATCCAGAAAATCACATTGTATGATTTTTAAGTAATTAATTTGCATTTTATTGCATGACATAAGTATTTGAAACATCAGAAAAGCAGAACTTAATATTTGGTACAGAAACCTTTGTTTGCAATTACAGAGATCATACGTTTCCTGTAGTTCTTGACCAGGTTTCCACACACTGCAGCAGGGATTTTGGCCCACTCCTCCATACAGACCTTCTCCAGATCCTTCAGGTTTCGGGGCTGTCACTGGGCAATACGGACTTTCAGCTCCATCCAAAGATTTTCTATTGGGTTCAGGTCTGGAGACTGGCTAGGCCACTCCAGGACCTTGAGATGCTTCTTACGGAGCCACTCCTTAGTTGCCCTGGCTGTGTGTTTCGGGTCATTGTCATGCTGGAAGATCCAGCCACGACCCATCTTCAATGCTCTTACTGAGGGAAGGAGGTTGTTGGCCAAGATCTCGCGATACATGGCCCCATCCATCCTCCCCTCAATACGGTGCAGTCGTCCTGTCCCCTTTGCAGAAAAGCATCCCCAAAGAATAATGTTTCCACCTCCATGCTTCACGGTTGGGATGGTGTTCTTGGGGTTGTACTCATCCTTCTTCTTCCTCCAAACACGGCGAGTGGAGTTTAGACCAACAATCTCTATTTTTGTCTCATCAGACCACATGACCTTCTCCCATTCCTCCTCTGGATCATCCAGATGGTCATTGGCAAACTTCAGACGGGCCTGGACATGCGCTGGCTTGAGCAGGGGGACCTTGCGTGCGCTGCAGGATTTTAATCCATGACGGTGTAGTGTGTTACTAATGGTTTTCTTTGAGACTGTGGTCCCAGCTCTCTTCAGGTCATTGACCAGGTCCTGCCGTGTAGTTCTGGGCTGATCCCTCACCTTCCTCATGATCATTGATGCCCCACGAGGTGAGATCTTGCATGGTGCCCCAGACCGAGGGAGATTGACCGTCATCTTAAACTTCTTACACAGCTCTCTGGTCTTGGCCATTGTGGAGAGGTTGGAGTCTGTTTGATTGAGTGTGTGAACAGGTGTCTTTTATACAGGTAACGAGTTCAAACAGGTGCAGTTAATACAGGTAATGAGTGGAGAACAGGAGGGCTTCTTAAAGAAAAACTAACAGGTCTGTGAGAGCCGGAATTCTTACTGGTTGGTAGGTGATCAAATATTTATGTCATGCAATAAAATGCAAATTAATTATTTAAAAATCATACAATGTGATTTTCTGGATTTTTGTTTTAGATTCTGTCTCTAACAGTTGAAGTGTACCTATGATAAAAAATTACAGACCTCTACATGCTTTGTAAGTAGGAAAACCTGCAAAATCTGCAGTGTATCAAATACTTGTTCTCCCCACTGTAGGTACATCAAATGCTACTGCTACAGCAAAAGGTCTAGCATGTATATAGCATGTTATTTTTTACTCGTTATTGTTATTCACTGTGTGTTTAGTTCTCACGTCACTATTTCTTTATATCTCTTCATTGTTGGAAAAGGACCCTTAAGTAAGCATTTCACTGTTAGTCTACACCTGTTGTTTACGAAGTATGTGACAAATAACATTTTTGCACACACACACACACACGCACACACGAAGGGACTGATGGTCGCTGAATGAGCTCCCTGAATGCAGCCAGGGTAATCAGGGCACAAAATGTCTGCAGGGCCTGAGGGGCACGGTACAGTGTAGTATGAAGCGAGGTAAGCCATGCCTCATTATTTGAAGTAACGTAAAACATTTAGGTTTCAAACAATTATACTGCCCCAAGCTCACATTGCAAGCATGGTACAGTGTAGTATGAACTGCTCTTGGTGTCGGTCTACATGTGTATCATAGGAGCCAGAATGGCCGCCACAATTCCCTCCCTGCTGATGACATCCAGTGGAGTCATCTCTAAGGGAGCTATTCTTGTTTGTAGCTCATGCATGCATCCCACAGTGTGTGTGCGTGTCGGGGTCCGTCTCCAGGCGCATGGCTAGTGCTGTCTCATAGGAGATGGATGGCATCATGAAGATGCAACATTCACTGTGCTGTAGGCCCTGCTACTAAGTAACAAAGGGAGGAGACCAAATAGAACATCAGCGTTTGTGCGTTCAAGAGAGAGACGCACAGTATGTGTCCATCCTCAACTGTTACATCACACTCATTTTATTTTCTCCAAGCAATGTATCTATGTGAGAAAATCAGGAGATGTTGCATTAGACAACCTCTGGGATGAGGAAAATAAATCAGAAAGAAGAAAAAAGCTAGAGTACAGCTAAAACGCATGTACTAAAAGGAAAGTAAGAGTCTATCCTTTCACTGCATTTCAAAGTGACACGAGAGGGAGTGATTGGGAAATAACATGGCATCAGCATTTCAGCCAGTCATCTGCACTGATACGGGTTTGAGAGAGTGCTTTGGAAGCAGGTGATTGCAGGAAGGAACCAGGAAGGAGTGGAGGAGTGGAATGATGAAATGAGGGAGAGATTAGAGCCCATACAAGGACAGATTGATGATGACATTTCTTTCAGCTTTACACTATAGCACTCGGGTGTCAATCAACAGTGTTACTGTGTGAGCATTGCTTTCAGTCAGTGACCTCTATTCAAGAACATAAAAGCATTTCATCATAAAGACAGGAAAATATGAGTTCAGGATTTCTTTCACTAACTGAATTGGCCAGGACAACAGACTAAAAACCATGTTTACTTTGAAATTGAGGAGAGATCATTAACATGCTGTAGGCAGAGGACCAACTATGGATCTATACTGAACAAAAATATAAAATGCAACATGTAAAGTGTTGGTCACACGTTTCATGAGCTTAAATAAAATAAAGCAGAAATTTCATACGCAAAAAGCTTATTTCTCTTAAATTGTGCACAAATTTGTTTACATCCCTATTAGTAACAATTTCTCTTTTGCCAAAATAATCTATCCACCTGACAGGTGTGGTATATCAAGAAGCTGATTAAACAGCCTGATCATTACACAGGTGCACCTTGTGCTGAAGACAATAAAAGGCCACTAAACGCCACAGATGTCTCAAATTGAGGAAGCGTGCAATTTACATGTTGGCCTGCAGGAATGTCCACCAGAGCTATGCCAGAGAATTGACTGTTAATTTCTCTACCATAAGCCACCTGCAACGTTTTGAAGAATTTGGCAGTACGTCTAACCAGCCTCACAACCACAGACCACGTGTACCACGCCAGCCCAGGACCTCCACATCCGGCTTATTCACCTGCGGGATTGTCTAAGACCAGCCACCCTGACATCTGATGAAACTGAGGAGTATTTTAGTCTGTAATAAAGCCCTTTTGTGGGGGAAAAAATAATTCTGATTGGCTGGGCCTGGCTCCCCAGTGGATCTATGCCCTCCCTGGCCCACCCATGGCTGCGCCCCTGCCCAGTCATGTGAAATACATATATTAGGGACAAATTAATTTATTTCAATTGACTTATTTCCTTGTATTAACTGTAACTCAGTAAAATTGTTGCGTTTTAGTAAAATACAGTGGAATTTGGGAGACTGACAATTTAATCTCACTAATAAATCCAATCTGTCGGTCAACACCAGATCCGACTGAAGTATCAATTTCAGGCAAGCCAAACACCATCACATCTCAATCCTCCATTCAAGTTTGTACGCCGAATTTGGGGGTGGGGTGAGAACCAATGTCACTGTGTTGATACTCTCAGCACATAACACATTATAAAGTGTTAGCTGTTTGCAAAGGTGATGGTAACTTAAGAGACAGAAAATGAATGTTTTAATTAGTCTTGATAACATTGGTTAGCATTAATCTACACAATCTAAATGAAAACCATAATCTCAGGTTTCTTAAACGACAATGGTCAAGGACGTGCACTCATTTATTACACTATCCCCATTATATACCCATGCATTTGTATAGTGATACCAGCAAGCATGCATAACGTTCTCAGCTGCACTACCAGTACAATGCCCATCCCTACAAGATTAATTCCATTGGCAATTTTGCATGCAACTCCATTATCAAAGAGATAGTGAGTGGAGAGAGAGAGAGAGAGAGATTACTGGTTTCAGTTCCCTAGAGATTATGGCGAGGACTGTGTAAGGTCTCTGGTAGAAAACAAGGCCCGGGGCAGATCTGGCCAGCGAGAAAGAGAGAGAGACCGAGGAGCAATAGGGCACCCAGCAGTCTGGTCACGTGTCCATTCAAATTAATACTAAACACACCAACACTGGTGTTGCTTTTTATTGCATCAGCCAATTTCCACCCAGATCGCTAGCAGAATGAAGCTGCACACGCATTTTTCGCTTTCGTGCTTTGATTGCAGACCTGAACTGTTGACGACTTCTTACCAATGTACAATTTACCATTGGAATTGAAGTAAATTATTCCATGTTCAGCGGTTCCTGCTAGAAACAACGGCTACAATACACTAGGCAAGATGGAGAGCATAGAGAACATATGACCTGGTTTGACTCTCCTGTGAGCTCATTCTACTTTTAGGGAGATGGAGCATTTATTTTTATTTATTTAAATAGGCAAGTCAGTTAAGAACAAATTCTTATTTACAATGACGGCCTACCAAAAGTCAAAATACCTCCAAACACACACCACAACGAGACAAAAACACTACCTAAAGAGAGACCTAAGACAACATTGCAAGGTAGCAACATAACATGACAACAACATGGTAGCAACACAACATGTCAGTAAGAATGTCAAAGATTGAGTCTTTGAATTAAGAGATTGAGATAAAACTGTCCAGTTTGAGTGTTTTTTGCAGCTCGTTCCAGTCGTTAGCTACAGCAAAGTGAAAAGACGAGCGACCCAGGGATGTGTGTGCTTTGGGGACCTTTAACAGAATGTGACTGGCAGAACGGGTGTTGTATGTGGAGGATGAGGGCTGCAGTAGATATCTCAGATAGGGGGGAGTGAGGCCTAAGAGGGTTTTATAAATAAGCATCAACCAGTGGGTCTTGCGACGGGTATACAGAGATGACCAGTTTACAGAGGAGTAAGGAGTGCAGTGATGTGTCCTATAAGGAGAACAGGTGGCAAATCTGATGGCCGAATGGTAAAGAACATCTAGCCGCTCGAGAACACCCTTACCTGCCGATCTATAAATGATGTCTCCGTAATCTAGCATTGGTAGGATGGTCATCTGAATCAGGGTTAGCTTGGCAGCTGGGGTGAAAGAGGAGCGATTACGATTGAGGAAACCAAGTCTAGATTTAACTTTAGCCTGCAGCTTTGATATGTGCTGAGAGAAGGAGTGTGCCGTCTAGCCATACTCCCAAGTACTTGTATGAGGTGACTACCTCAAGCTCTAAACCCTCAGATGTAGTAATCACTCCTGTGGGGAGAGGAGCATTCTTCTTACCAAACCACATGACCTATGATTTGGAGGTGTTCAGAACAAGGTTAAGGGTAGAGAAAGCTTGTTAGATACTAAGAAAGCTTTGTTGTAGAGCATTTAACACAAAATCCGGGGAGAGGCCAGCTGAGTAGAAGACTGTATAATCTGCATATACTGTAAATGGATGAGAGAGCTTCCTGCTGCCTGAGCTATGTTGTTGATGTAAATTGAGAAGAGCGTGGGGCCTAGGATTGAGCCTTGGGGTACTCCCTTGGTGACAGGCAGCGGTTGAGACAGCTGATTTTATACACTGCACTCAGAGAGGTAGTTCGCAAACCAGACCAAAGACCCCTCAGAGACACCAATACTCCTTAGCCGGCCCACAAGAATGGAATGTTCTACCGTATCACAATCTTTGGCCAAGTCAATAAAAATAGCAGCACAACATTGCTTAGAATCAAGGGCAGAGGTGACATCATTGAGGACCTTTAAGGTTGCAGTGGCATAACCATAAACTGAGCGGAAACCAGATTGCATACCAGAGAGAATACTATAGACATCAAGAAAGCTAGTCAATTGATTATTGACAAGTTTTTCCAACCTTTTGATAAACAGGGCAAAATAGAAATAGGCCTATAACAGTTCGGATCAGCTTGATCTCCCCCTTTAAATAAAGGACTAACCGTGCTAGCCTTCCAAGCAATGGGAACCTCCCCAGAATGGAGAGACAGGTTAAAAAGGTCAGAGATAGGCTTGGCGATGATAGGGGCAGCAACCTTAAAGAAGAAAGGGTCTAAACCATCTGACCCAGATGTTTTTTTGGGGTCAACTTTCAGGAGCTCCTTTAGTACCTCGGACTCTGCCTCAAGTGGAAAACTTTGTAGCGGGGCAGGGGAAAGAGCGAGAAGTGTCGAAGATAGTTGCATTAGCAGGGGTGGCAGATGAGGAAATGTTGGACGGGCAAGGAGGCATGACTTAATGAAGTGGTGATTAAAGAGCTCAGCTATGTGCTTCTTGTCAGTAACAACCACATCATCAACTTTAAGGGACATGGGCAGCTGTGAGGAGGAGGGTTTATTCTCCAGGTCTTTACAGAATTTCTTGGGGTTAGACCCACAGAGATAACTTTTCCTTAAAGTAACTAACTTTGGCCTTCCGGATAGCCTGAGTGCACTTATTTCTCATTTACCTGTACGAGAGTCAGTCAGTCTAAGTAAGCGTGTGCCGGGCCTTTCGTCAAATGCAATTCTTGAGGTGGAGTAACTCTGCAAGATCACGGTCGAACCAGGGGCTGAACCCGTTTTTAATTCTAATTTTCTTTATGGGGGCGTGTTTGTTAAAAATACCACTGAAAATATAAAATAAATAAGGTCCAAGCGTCTTCGACAGAGGGGATCAAGCTGATTCTATTCCATGTTACAGAAGCCAGTTCATGAAGGCTTGCTTGCTTGCTTATTAAAGTTTTTTAGCAAGCGTCTATGACAAATCAGGACAGGTCGTTTCACTGAGCAGCCATTACGAACACAGGCTGTAAAACAGTGATCACTAAGGTCATTACAGAAAACACCAGACTGAAACCTATCAGTATTATTTGTGAGGATAACATCAAGAAGAGTAGCCTTTTCTGGGTGTTTGGAGTCATACCTTGTGGGATTGCTAATAATCTGAGAAAGGTTTAGGAAGTCCCATTGCTTTAGGACTTGGTCAGGTGGTTTAAGCATGTCCCAGTTTAGATCACCAAGCAGGACAAATTCAGACTTAGTGTAAGGGGCCAGGAGAGAGCTTAGAGCAGGTAGGGTACAGGCCGGTGCTGATGGAGGTCGATAGCACCCAGCAACAGTCACCAAAGAGCTGTTTTGAAAGTTTAATACTTTAAAACCAGCAAATCAAATTGTTTGGGGACTGACTTGGTGGAGACAACTGAGCACTGAAGGTGATCCTTGGTAAACATTGCCACTCCCGCATCTTTGGAAGACCTGTCTTTGCCGAAAAAGGTTATAACCAGAAAAGTTAACATCAGTATTCAAAACACTCTTCCTTAACCACGTCTCAGTAATGACCAACACATCTGGATTGGAGCTGTGAACCCACACTTTCGAATGAGCCATTTCCTCAGGTAGCTAGCCTCTACTATCTGATATGTTGGATGTAATGACCTTCCCTAGGGACTGGACATGGCGAGCTAGAACATTAACAGCCATTTAAAGCACACTGACACTTTTAAAAAGTATGTAAGTATCTCTGGATAAGAGCGTCTGCTAAATGACAAATGTAAATGTAAAAACAGGCTCTATTGGATCCAGTGAGAGGAGGAACTACAGTATAATATTGCTCTGTAAATGTGCTGCACACAAAGCCATTAATCTTTTTCGCATGCAATTAGTGTCTCTTCCCTGTGATACGCTGACTTAAAACATGTATCGTTCTAGATTTGAATAACGCACAATTTATTTCTGTTTGATTACTCATTTGAAGTCACTCACTACAGATTGTGTTCAGGTAGAGAAGGACATTCTTCTCCAAATTCATGAATGAATTTGAAAGAAAATGTAAAGTCAACCCACTGAACACAATGCATTGTCTTTGGAATATCTGATTGTCCAAGAAAAACTAAACATTGCTTAATCTGGCTTCACCAAACTGAGTACATGGGGACTAAACAGAGAGAGAGAGGTAGAGAAAAGGAACATGCTGACTGGGTGGTGGGGGAGGGGTGGCTGGCCTGGCCATAGATCTACTGTACACTGACAAACACTCTTCCTCTTCTGCGTCCTTACTCTCCCTCCTCTCTCTCTCTCTCTCTTATTGGCTATGGCAGCCTGGAGGGTTAAGCACTGCCATTTTAACACCACTGACAGATCAGGCCATTAGGCTGTTACCTAACAAAATGGAAGCCTTTAACCCTGTATCTGCCAGTTAGGCTCCACCTGGATTCCCCTTAGCAACATGACGACGAACTGCATGGGCAAAGCCCAGGAAGTACAGCCAGACCCCTACACGTGACCACAAAGGAATGTGCACATGCACACACTGACACACACAGAACAAACTATCACTCACAAACACCAAGAACAACCCCCCCCCCCCTTCTCATACATACGCACACGATCCCAGTCTCAGAGAAGAACAGGACTACTTGACATTAGTGTTTACAGTCACGATTCAGGCCGGTCGAGGCGTGGCATGCACTACATTGGGACATAAATAGCACATTAACTCATATCTTAATTACAATGAAAAACCAGCGGCGGTATCTCTGATTCCATTAACCATCTGATGTTCATGACGATACAGCTAGTGAATAAACTGATCAGCTAGACTAGACTTGTTTTGCCTTGAAAGTCATGAATTTTAATGGCAGCAGCTCCATTAAAGTTGAGCTTACCCTGCTTATGGGTCAACTACAGGACCCTGATTCTCCAGAACTCCAAGTAGAGGGTTGCAGTAGGTTATAGGTCAGTGCAGACTCAGAGCACATGACAAGGCCTAGCTTAACTTAGAAGAACCTGGCTGTCTAATCAGGGCTCTAAACTGCTAAACAATTTGGTGACCAAAAGTTTTATTTTGGGAGCACTTTGCGACTAGGAAAAACATCTTCCAGATAATAATTGTTGTAATGACAAGGCTTCGTGCTGTACCTTTGTTGCCCTAGCGAAAAAAATGCAAGTGCAGATTCAATAGGGGGATGGTTGCACCATTACTACAGCATAAACGGATTGCTTCTAGCCCAACCAGGTCAAAAGATCTGACCCATATTACCTACAGTTGAAGTCGGAAGTTTACATGCACTTAGGTTGAAGTCATTAAAATTCATTTTTCAACCACTCCACAGATTTCATGTTAACAAACTATAGTTTTGGCAAGTCGGTTAGGACATCTACTTTGTGCATGACACCAGTAATTCTTCCAACAATTGTTTACAGACAGATTATTTCACGTATAATTCACTATATCACAATTCCAGTGGGTCAGAAGTTTACATACACTAAGTTGACTGTGCCTTTAAACAGCTTTGAAAATTCCAGAAAATTATGTCATGGCTTTAGAAGCTTCTGATAGGCTAATTGATATCATTTGAGTCAATTGGAGGTGTACCTGTGGATGTATTTCAAGGCCTACCTTCAAACTCAGAGCCTCTTTGCTCGACATCATGGGAAAATCAAAAGAAATCAGCAAAGACCTCCGAAAAAAATATGTAGACCTCCACAAGTCTGGTTCATCCTTGGGAGCAATTTCCAAACGCCTGAAGGTATCACGTTCATCTGTATAAACAATAGTACGCAAGTAGAAACACCATGGGACCACGCAGCCGTCATACTGACAGGAAGTAGTTGCGTTCTGTCTCCTAGAGATAAACGTACTTTGGAGCGAAAAGTGCAAATCAATCCCAGAACAACAGCAAAGGACCTTGTGAAGATGCTGGAGGAAACAGGTACATTCACCCTCTGAATGGCACATATACACAATCCATGTCTCAATTGTCTCAAAGCTTAACCTGTCTCCTTCCCTTAATCTACACTGATCAATAAGGGATCATAGCTTTTACCTGGTCAATCTATGTCATGGAAAGAGCAGGTGTTCCTAATGTTTTATACACTCAGTGTAGGCATCTCAATCAATTAAATGTTTTACGATGAGCGCACCAGCCCTGCGTCCAACACATAATTGAGCCAATATGCTGGTAACAAAAGCTGAACTTTAATATTTGGAGCAGGCTATCTGTAGCCTAATATCAGCCAGAAAATAATTATTACACTACTGTATGGAAAAATACTATTCTTAAAGGGATATTTTATCCCCATCATATGATGAAAAAACACATCATCACACTATTTGCTTTGTACTGGAAATGCGCCATCAAACTTTACTGCTGACATGTACAATTTTTGGGACCATATCAAGTGTGGACGAATCAACAACATATTCAAATGTGTTTAAGTAAAATATCCCTTTAAATCTATTAGGTTACAGGTGCAAATTCCCTTAAATCATTATACAGTATACCAAATCTATCAACATCAGGGATTCCTTATCCTTACATAAAATACAGAAGCCCTTAGACGGCAAGCGGTACCAGAGCACCAAGTCTAGGTCCAAAAGGCTTCTTAACAGCTTCTACCCCCAAGCCATAAGACTCCTGAACAGCTAATCAAATGGCTAGCCGGACTAGCCATTTCACGTTAGCTCTACCTACATGTACATATTACCTCAATAAAACCTGTGCCACCGCACATTGACTCTGTATCGGTGCCCCTTGTATATAGCCTCGCTACTGTTATTTTACTGCTGCTCTTTAAATATTTGTTATTTAAAAATGTTTATCATTGTTTAATTATTTGTCTTAAAACTGCATTGATGGTTAAAGTCTTGTAAGTAAGCATTTCACTGTAAGGTCTACACCTGTTGTATTCAGCGCATGTGACAAATACAATTTGATTTGTTCCAGCCATTTAATCTGGCAACCACGAGTTGCCCTACGGGAACTCTACAAAAGTTTCAAGTATTTGCTAACAACACTTATCTCAAACCAAACCTTGAAGGAATCCACAACAAGGCAAATGTATAGCTACAACCCATTGCAATTGAACCAAACAAGGTGGCTTGGGATGAGTTTCCTATTGCATTTAACCTTCAAACCACACATGTTCGAGGTGACAGGGGATATGTGATCTGCACCGACTATCCTATGAGTGATAATCTCCCATTTCAGTAAAAATTGCTTCCAAATGCTCATCACATATCCCCAAAATCTAGACGGCCATACCCACATAGACTTCCCACACACAGTCATATCAGACATTTCTTGGAAATGGCCTGTGAGAGGAAGTGGTCATAAAATGTTTTACAAAACTTCCCAACCGAGCAAACTACTTCTGAGTTCTCTCCCACAGCACTGAACAAACAGAGGGCATCCCAATGATCAAAAGACTACACACTCCTACCGTGCCACATCCACATCAACCAACAAAACCAGTACCCAACCTACAGCACTATTGCCTACCTGGAAGCCTGCTCCTGAGCATTGACGCAGGCAGCTATTGAAGCTGTTACAGTGAAACACACATTCTATAGGTGGGTTAGATGAGGCTCAGTCAGCACCTCCACTAGTGTGACATCAGCTCAGCACACAGCTAGCTGGACTGGTTGCAACACAGGCAGGCAGCAGGGCACCCGGATGCTTAGTCCCCTTCCTGGATGAGTGCCTTGATGCTGTATTTGTGTGGTTGCCGCACTGAGTGTTCCAGAGATGCCATGTCAGCACTGGCCAGTTAAAACAGACAGTGGGAGCTATTGTTAGGAGAAGAACTGGAAAAATGTAGCAATGCCATAGCCCTTGCTTCTTCATCCACGACTCTTGCTAAACCTGGAATCAAAAAATAATTGAGAATGTTCTGAGGCATTCCAGAGAAGTAGGAGTGTGATCATATTTTGTAACATAGTTTAGATTTTTATGATGCCGCAAAAACATCTGTCCACTAGTTAAATCATAATGCACTAATCATGTGAAAATAGTGGAAACAATGATAACAGTTGGCGCAGACAGGATAAGTCATGTGGTTCTCATAAAAAGTCACGACTCAATAAATATATAGGACACCAGTAGACACAAGCACATCATCATTCTTGAATAGCCCATATGGCCTACCTACCTGGTTAACAGGTGGTGATTTCCCTATGGAATACCAGAGCCAACACCTAATGTCTGACAAGCTTTGCAGCTTCATGTTGAAAGAGTGGAGCCTCTCATTTGTGAATCCACACAATGAGGCGACACAATGCGGAACCATGCTTGAATTGAGCTGCCTGTTCACCCCCAGGCTATGAGTTGCCATGTTGAAGATGATGGCCTGCACTAAGTACACAACTCAGTCGTCAAGGGCCCAAGAGTGCATTTAAAAAAATAATAATAATAAATATCTTCCTCTACTAACCTCCTTTCCTCTGCCCTCCCTGATCTGAAATAATAGGTAAAGTAAAAGCAATTTCTTGGTAGAATTCTGTCCTGTTGCTTTCACCTGTCAAACCAGTGCAGAGTAGTCAAGGAGCGGAAGATGGACCCGACGGTGGAGTACTCACTTCTTCCTGAAACTAAGGCCCATTAGTCAGCGTTCACATTTATATTGACCATCCACTCACCTGATCACCAAAATTCTAATCTGTTCTGGATTACCAGGTTTAGGCGGAATTCAGCACAAAAACAGCTTTCCTTAAGTGGTAGAGCTGTTCTGTTCTTGACATGGGTAAACTGTAGACTTGGTACACACACAGTTGAGTCAATATGAAGTTCAACAGGGTAAACATGAAGAGTACAGACATGAGATTCCTCCTGCACCTCTCAGAATAGCATAGGTCCTGAGGGGTGGTGACCAAAACAGCTACTGTCCTATAGTAGGCCTATCTAAGGCATATTCTCTCAGTACAAAGAAAACAAACATATGGATAGACAAGGCATAGCCTAGAAATGTGCACAATACCCCCACAGGACAGTTCTGAATAGAGACAACCTGATGTGTTCCCCTCAAAAATGTTTATCAATTATTAAACAGGGCTACATCATGTGACATATCATAGGGATATTTCAGCATTTACTCCCTCCCTGGAGCTCGAGTCGTAACATGCGCATCAAATTTGATAATGAAGTGTCTTCTGAAGATAATATGAGCATGTGCATCTATAGGCTGGTTCTACCTCGTACTACACATCCTGATTTTAATCCCTGCACTGTGCCTGCTGCTGGTAGGCTATAGCCTAGTAAAAGTACATGAATCGGAAGCCCACGTAGGCCCCAGAAACCCATCCTCCATGACTACCTCCCTACAGTATCAGGAAGCTGGTCTCAGGGAAACCAAAGCTTGTGACTGGTTGGCTCAGGCCATGTGTGGCTGTCCCTCCTGCTTTTCTTGTTAACCACTCAATGACGCTGTACACTTCCCTGGCCAGTGATCTCAGCAGAGAGAGGACACCAGCCCGCTATCTCCCATCTCTTTATCTGACCGGCAGCCAATCCATAGTAGTCTCCCATTTCCTTATAACCTCATCGCTCAAGATGACCACGCCACGGCCTGGCCTGTTCAACAATTACTCTGTTCCATTTCTCACTGCAGTCCTTGAAGGTGCCCTGCTGCTACAGATGCTATAATAATAATACATCAGCCAGAAATGTGGATGGATGGAAACAATATTCACCCCTCCATATAATGCAGTAGGCTTCTAAATTAGCCCTAAGTTGAGAAGCATTACAAGCGACCAACACAGCTGTAAATTGTATTATCACACAGAGGCACTCCTCTATCAGTGAATCTCCTGTCATTAACCAGCTGAGGAGGGTGTGACATCTCTCTGGGAAATCAGAGGTCCAGCTTGCTCTCTGCAGGGCTGAAATGGATGCTAGCTAACAAATTATTATTTTTATATCCCATGCGTTCTGTAACATTTCTCAACAATGGATGAACATACTAGGCCTACACTAATAATCAATACATACTAACCCCTCGGACGGAGATAGAATTACCTAACGAGCGCATCAATCTCATGAGAAAGGGTAAGCCAATCTGGTGACTGGTGTCATTATGAAATGACAATGAGACAAAGTCCCTTTTTTAATGTCACCACAAAACAATTCAGTCACACTGCATCAGAAACTGTTACTTTGTGGTCCACTGAATTATGGCAGCCAGACACACTGAAAGCCATCACCCATATCAGGCATCAGTAGCTGCCTGCAGTGCAATACAGTCCTTTAACCAAGTTCAATGGGGATTCACTTCACCAGTTATGGCTCTTCTATAATAATAGGCTACGGATCCATACAATGCTGGAATAGCTCAATGCCATTTTGGGTACACCCTCAGGTCTTTGAAAAGCTTCTCTTAAATCCAGAAGAAAGAAAAGCTGAGGACTGTGGGGATGAAAGGTAGAAAATAAAACACTAAAATGAGAAGCAAAACATAATTTCACAACTTTTCACTTTTCTTTACCAATGTGGTCCAGTCTAGTAGTTTGCTCTAAAGTTCTACCATGATGCAGCACCCATGGATCTCAAGAAAGCCGAGTCATGCTTGTCTGATCGCCTCATTCTTTAAAAGAGTTTTTCACAAAAAGGGGCACCGCTACTCAGTCAGCTCTATGGCCTGTCATGAGATACAAAGTGACATGCCGCCCCCCCCCCCCCCCCCCCCGCCACTAGCCAAGGGAGCTCTGCCTCTATGGAGGGCTCTTGGCAGGAAGGGGAATGTGCACTGCTATGGCACCTACTCTGGAGGATATTGACCTCCACGAGGAAATTAAACCTGAAAAATAGTATCTTCACAAGGTCTACAAGGCCAACGTGGCACTGTCTCCCATTGTAGTACCTTCGCATAACACATAAATACTACTACCAATGAGTTGTCTCAGGATTTGAGCACATAGCTTGCCTTGAGCACAACTTCATGGAAATAAAGTTCTGACAACTGTTTAGGGAGCATGCATAGCAAATGGGTCGTTCCACTTCAAAACGCAGAAGAAAGAGGATTGACACCCACCATCTCAGATTGTTGTGAAATTGTTTCCATTGTTAGAAACCGATAAGATTAGCTTTCCTGCAACATTATTTTGTTTAAATATGATTTGATCTCTTAGAAATTAAGCTAATTTATTGCACACAAAATTTTAATTTCATATAATATTCTATAACTATAGTACCTCAACATCCGATTTGGAACAAATAATTTTCTAACAATGAGTTAGACATGAAGAATCCAAAGAAATGGTCAAAAGCCACCCAATGGACCCCCTACACCCCACGCCAATCCCACCCAACAACTAGTATATACAGAGTATAGCAAACATTAGGTACACCTAATATTGAGTTCCCCCCCTTTGCCTTCAGAACAGCATTAATTTGTCAGGGAATGGACTCTACAAGATTATGCTGGCCCATGTGGACTCCAATGCTTCCCACAGTTGTGTCAAGTTGGCTGGATGTCCTTTGGGTGGTGGACCATTTTTTGATACATACTGGAAACTGTTGAGCATGTAAAACCCAGCAGCCTTGCAGTTCTTGACACAAACCGGTGCACCTGGCACTTACTCCATTCAAAGGCACTTAAGTATTTTGTCTTGCTCATTCACCCTCTGAATGGCACATATACACAATCCATGTCTGAATTGTCTCAAGGCTTAAAAATCCTTCTTTAACCTGTCTCCTCCCCTTCATCTACACTGATTGAAGTGGATTTAACAAGTGACATCAATAAGGGATCATTGCTTTCATCTGGATTAAGCTGGCCAATCGGTCATGGAAAAATGTTTTGTATACTCAATGTATAGTATCAGTTCTATATGTCTGACAAGTAGTATGGAGCTGCGACTCAGAGTATTGTTTCTTCATCCTATGTAATGTATTCCCAGTGAATTTGGTGAGAGCACTCAGAACCTCAGACTGGGGTCAATGTTCACCTTCCAATGGGACAACAACCCTAAGCACACATCCAAGACAACGCAAGAGTGGCTTCGGGACAAGTCTCTGAATGTCCTTGAGTGGCCCAGCCAGAACCCGGACTTGAACCCGATCTAACATCTCTGGAGAGACCTGAAAATAGCTGTGGAGCAACGCTCCCCATCCAACCTGACAGAGCTTGAGAGGATCTAAAGAGAAGAACGGGAAAAGCTCCCCTAATACAGTTGTGCCAAGCATCATACCCAAGAAGACTCAAGGCTGTAATCGCTGCCAAAGATGCTTCAACAAAGTACAGAGTAAAGGGTCTGAATACTTATGTAAAAGGTGATATTTCAGTTTACTACATTTGCAAAAAAACTGATTGAGGGAAAAAAAAACATGTAATTCAATTTAGAATAAGGCTGTATCGTAACAAAATGTGTAAAGACTCAAGGGGTCTGAATAATTTCAAAATGTTGACTGCCTCCGCTCAGATTGCAAGGTGGGTGATGTTGCAGAGAGCAACAGGCATTGGCATTTCTCTCCTATCGGAACAAACATGCCTCAAATATGTTGACAGAATCAAGCCTTTAGATATTAATAATGGTCCTACATTATATTTGTAAAGATCCCAGAATCCCACATAAAGCTTATTTCTCTCAGATATTGTGCAAAATTTGTTTACATCCCTGTTAGTGAGCATTTCTGCTCTGCCAAGATAATACATCCACCTGACAGGTGTGGCATATCAAGAAGCTGATTAAACTGCATGATTGTTACACAGGTTCACCTTGTGCTGGGGACAATAAATGGCCACTCTAAAATGTTCAGTTTTGTAATACAACACAATGCCACAGATGTCTCAAGTTGAGGTAGCGTGGAATTGGCATGTTGACTGCAGGAATGTCCACCAGAGCTGTTGCCAGAGAATTTAATGTTAAGTTCTCTACCATAAGCCACCTCCAACGTCATTATAGAGAATTTGGCAGTACGTCCAACCGGCCTCACAACCGCAGACTACATGTAACCACGCCAGACCAGGACAGGACCTTTACATCTACACCTGCGGGATTGTCTAAAACCAGCCATCCAGACAGCTGATGAAACTGGGGAGTATTTCTGTCTGTAATAAATACCTGTCGTGGGGAGAAACTCATTCTGATTGGCTGGGCCTGGCTCCCCATAGCTACGCCACTGCCCAGTCATGTGAAATGCATAGATTAGGGCCTAATTTATTTATTTAAATTAACTGATTTCCTTATATGAACTGTAACTAAGTAAAACCGTTGAAATTTTTGCATGTTGCATGAGTTTATATTTTTGTTCAGAATATGTCATTAAAAGTCTCATTAACGTTTGGCTACATTTTCAGGCGCCTCCCTCATGTCAGCATCGGTTTATACATGATGGGCAGTAGCCAATATGCATAGGCTATCACCTACACTTCGACATGTAAGCTAATTATTTATGTACATTTACATACACTTACACTTATGTTTTTCTTAACAGAATAACTACTGTTCGACCTAGCAAATGTTGTATCGGATATTTCAACAAAATAATGTTGCACAAATGCTAAATCTTATCTATTTCTTACTACAGAAACGATTTCAGAACATTATGAGATGGTGGGTGTCATGGCTTACTGAAATGACATGGAACGACCCAAATGGGTCCTTTTATTATGACACAGAACCATGATAACTGCTTGCTTGCCATACTGAATGGGGGCGCACACTAAGGGGCGGTACCATCGTCCACCATATATATATATACTTTTAATGGATGAGAACATTCAACTTCCCATCAAAATAAAAACTCGTTCAAGCAACTCTGCGAGAATGCCGGCTTCTGATAACAAATATACAATTGTTTAATATCATTTGTTATTTTGTGATACAGTAAAAAATAAACAAATATTTTTTTGTCGCTTACAACAACAACCTGTCTCCCACCACAGTCCAACCAAATCTGTGTTCCAACTGGCTAACAGAGCTAGCAAAAGCCAGGTCGTGAGCTAGCACAAACTAGCTAGCGTCGCAAGTTAGCATAGCTGGCACTGGATTCATATTACGGGAAACAGAATTTTAAAAAAAAACATCCCGAGAGCGTTTGGGTTACATTTCTTCTTACAGTGTATAATAACTCGTGTATATAAACCAGTAAGTGGTGGGATTGACCAAATTCGGACACCAAATCCCCATTCATGGCAAGCTAAAGTAAGCAGGCTGGCTAGCTAACGAACTCGCTCGGACACTCGCATGTCCAGACAGACAGCCACTACACTCGGTCACAAAAAAACATAATAATAAAGGAATCCCTTTTTTGAGAGTCAAAACCAATTTGTAGTTTTTAGACCATTTTAATGCATGTTGTAAAGAAAACACTTGTATCCGACTTTTGAAACATTATTAAACGGTACAAGTTTACATACATTCTTTGACTTTTGAGGCGGTTTGTTCGGACTTCGCAGTCGCTAGCTAGTAACGTTACTAGGTGTGTGTGGCTAGCTAATTACAGCTAGCGTCGCGAGAGACACACAAACCATTACCTAGGCTAGCACTCACTAAGCAGTTAGCCAGCTAGGTAAGGATAGCTAACTACGTTAACGACTGGAAATAAACTTAACTTCGTCCACTTAATTAAATTCAAAATCAATATTACTTTTACCCATCAATTGAAAAGATATCTTAACTTACGGAGAAGAGGTGTCGCTGTAGTGCTTTCCCTTTAGCTTTTCACTTGTTTTGACAGACTATTTACTCCCGTAATTTGATGTTAAAAAAAAAAAAAAAACGATCCCGGGGATCTCCTCTTGAGCCCTGCCCGCTGCCACTCCGGTTGCCAAATAATGAGCTGTTCTCTCACACATGGAACACGGCGTCACATCACTAAACATGCGCATAGGGTCACACAATGTGGCAACCGAGGCCGCGTACATTAGGACCACTGAGCATATAACGTGTGTAAAAAGTCCCGTTTTCAGTAGCCTATCATCCAATGTCTCATCCGTCTCATCATTGCAATGCTTTGCCCCATCTCCACCACATGTATACTTGCCATCATTCTACCTCACACCAATGCTGAAATCAATCAATTGTCAATTGACCAGTTATCAATGTCCAACATGAATTATTATTGTCTCTCCATTAAACAAAAGATAACATTTGTTTATACAAAAATGTAAACTTATTGGTCTATAGCTAGTCATTGGAAACGTTAGTGATGGCACTTGACAATGCATTGCTTTGAACCCTCCCTCATTCACAGTCCATACAACAAACAGAACACATCAGTGCAGACATCAGTGAGTGAGTGAGAGAGAGAGAGAGAGAGAGTGAGACAGAGAGAGTGAGAGAGAGAGTGAGAGAGAGAGTGAGAGAGAGAGAGAGAGAGAGAGAGAGAGAGAGAGAGAGAGAGAGAGAGAGAGGCAATCACAGCAGCAATATGTCTGACCTGTTGCCACAAGAAAAGGGCAACCAGTGAAGAACAAACACCATTGTAAATACAACCTATATTTAACCTAATGCTGATCAACTGGGCTGATAGAAGTGTCTTTGAACTAACTAAACTTGGTGCCCTCATTACAATCAGTTATGAATTCAAACCTGCAATCACATGCATTGGCCAAAAGTGTATCTTAAGTTTGATCCAAAAAAGCTAAGGGCACACAAAATCAATGCCCTTGTCTGGCCAATGCATTCTCGAGAACCAATTTTGTTGTGTGATCTCAAAAGTAGTTCAAAAGACTTCCAGTGGCATAAGGTTGGCATCCTCTTCTAAAGGAGTTGGTGATATTCCCTTCCCTGGATTGAGCAGTGTGGAAAAACACCCTCAAGAAACATTACCAATTATACAGTGCCTATGAACTCTGCTCAAATCTTTTTAATTGGGCCCAAATGTCAAGTGATGTGTGAAGTGTCAGAAACCTGTTCTTTAGAGAAAATTGAGAAATGATGCTTTATTACTTCAAACCAGTGCAAAAAAAAGACGAGTCATATCAATATCGACACAATGTGTGACACTGGCGTAAGGCAACAAGGCACTATCAACTTAATCCCCACTGAAGTACAGTAGCAAAACAAGGAAGTACCCCTCCCTGTCACGATCAACAGGACTCACTATTTGGCAGGAAGTGTCTTCTTTCAGAACTGTTTATGCTGACACTTATCACCTAACAAGCATCACTGCCCAACAGCACTTATAAGCATACCTAAAACATATTTATCTAAAATGACTTACAAAACCAAGAGGCTGGTTGGTATAAAATTATTGTATTTTTTTGGGTGAACAGCAATTGTAAACTTGTTGAGTGTGCAAGTCATATCAAAGGAAAGACAGCAATAACAGCTGCATGGCTGACTGGTAACAAAGACAGTCATGTGACCATTACTGGCTGACCCTTAGGTCGGTATTTATCCCTGCAGTAATTCACCATCAGGAGGGCTTCAGCATTCCCCTGTATAAGGAACATCAAATGAGATCTACAAATCGGACGCATCAGTCAAAGGGAAAGGGTAGTTTAAAAAGGTATCCTCCTCTGTTCTGTGCCTGAATGATACTCTCCCCAAATGAACTCAACTCTGAATCTCATGTCTTGTCTTTATGGGCTCATGTATTGTATTGTGTAGTTAGATATGAATTGCACAGTACAATATGAATATAGATGACTACTGTGTGATTAAGGAGTTAAGTCAATGCATCTTTAATATAAATGTATGTAGGCTATATAAAAGTACTCCATGTTTATCACATCCCACTGGGCACAGACGTCAATTCAAAGTCTATTCCACGTTGGTTCAATGTAATTTAATTGAAATGGCGTGGAAACAATGTTGATTCAACCAGTGTGGTTGAACATGGTAGTCGGAAAAGTCATGATGAACTCAATATAGTTCTCAATATTGAACTCAGTTCTAATAAACACTAAGTACACTTAGTACACTTTGATTTCTGACTGTGGCAATTCAAAAATAGTTCTGGGTTGGAGATGTATATTCAAAAAGGCAGATGGGTTTTTATGATGACAGGGCCAAATGTTACTGAAATTCACTGTCTCAAAGCAGGCTCATCAAAACACAGCTCAAATGGGGCCCCTGCTGGTCCATAAAATAACTGCACTTGATGGACAAGAAATTCAAATCTTATATTACTATTGAATTCAAAAGGATGTTGTGCTTCAAAATGATGACTAGTTGTGAAAATCCTCAGGAATTAGCTAGTGGCAGCAATTGTATTATTCATACTGGATTCATATCAGTAAACTCAATGCATAAGGAAAATAACATTCATACAAAGTAGACCAAGCTGTTAACCACAACTTAGCCTAACAACAAACCTTAAATTAAAATAAACTATTGCAGGTGGTCATATCTGTTTGGCTGCTTTTCACTTTGTTCTTATATTTGTGTTCCAGCAGCCACCGAAAGACTTGAGCAAGGACAGCTTGGCCTTCCTCCTGGCATTTCATTCCTCCCGTTCCTCAGTGGGGCCAAACAGTTTGGGTTTCTTTGGCCCAGTGTCTTTGGGACAAGTATTGCGAGTGGTCATATCTCTTTGGCTGCCTTTTTCTTTGTTATACTCTAGCAGCTGCCGAGTACCCTGGAGCAAAGATGCCTCTGCCCTGGTCTGTCCCAGCATGCCTTTCCTCCTCTTCCTTAGTGGGGCAATAATACTTTTTGGCACAGTCTCCCAGCATCCTCCCATAGTGTCCTTGCAAACCAATGTCACTGTTCTTTATTTGGCCCAGCACTCTGTCAGCTGTCTGTAGCACTTTGTCCAGGTTCTGGTAGTCCTCTGAGAGGGCTGCAGCCACCCTGCAGTACTCATGCCACTGCAGCGTATGGTGCTGCTCTTGAAGCTCTGAACGGAGGGGCTGCTGCTGTGAGAGGACAGCCTTGTGTTCGGAGATCAGAAATTGGTGAGTAAAGGCTCTTGCACATGGACTTCAAGGCCTTGTTCTTTGTTTGCATGGCCCTGTACTAACTGGTCAGAGTCTGGAGTTTGGTCTGGAGGCCCTGGTAGTCTGCCCCAATGTCCTGGAGCTTTGATTGGAGGCTGTGATGCTGAGCTAGGAGGGTCTTTTCTTTTGATAGTTCAGAGGTCATTTTGACGGCGCTTAGACTAATTTCTGCATTGACTTGAAGGAAGGCCTTTACTTGAGCCCTCAGATCCTACACTTGGGAGCTCATATCTCACATTTCAGATATCTCTCTCTCTCTCTTTCAGCTGGTCACTTTGAGATTTATCTGCAGATGAAGCAGACTTCAACTATGGCATAGCTATTTCACCATAACTTCGGACTCCTGCCCTGTTCCTTTGCCAGCTCAGAGGCCAGTTGATCAGAGATTATCCTTGGTTTCTCTGTGTTCCTGATTGGCCGTTCAGCTCCAGCTTATCAGCCTCAAGCTTCTTGATCTTGCGATGCTCTGTCTTAAAGTCTGAAGCAATATTGTTGTCTCTCAGCCGAAGCTTTGTGTTTGTGCAATGCTCCTCGTCCAGTGAAGCCTGTAGAATAGATTTTAGCATGTTCCCACTCTTAGAGCATTTATATTCACATTAAGAATAGCAGCATAATGATTCTTACCAGTGTCCCGAGGGACGGAAGGAACTGCGGGCCTTGCCTTCCTCAATGGAACTGTTCTCCACACTGTGGCTGGTTGAAGCAAAGATGGCAGAGCATTTGGAGGATGTAATTTTCTCCTGGACTTCCTCAACAATAGAGACAGACTTCTCCTGCACTACCTCAGTGATAGAGGCAGACTTCTCCTGCACATCCTCAACAGAGACAGAATTCTCCTGCACATCCTTAACATAGGAGGTTGGTGGCACCTTGATTAGGGAGAACGGGCTCATGTTGACTGGAGCGGAATCAGTGGAATGGTATCAAATATATAGTTATGGTTTGCAGGTGTTTGATGCCATTCCATTTACTCTGTTCTGGCCCCTCAGCAGCTTCCACTGATCCTCAATGATAGAGACTTCTCATGTCTGCTTCTCATCAGATTTCTAATGCAGCAACATCACATAAAACAGAGGTATCTAGTATCTATATGGGGCCTGTGTTGTAGCATCTTTACTCACACTGAGAAAAATGATTTTTACCAGCGAATTCTTAACATATAATACGTATTGAAAGTTCGAAACATATTGTACGAATTGTAATTCGTAACATATCATACAAATGGATGATGGACATACTCAAATTAAAACATACCATACCAAACGTAACATATTATACTCATTTGAGTGTCCCGGAGTTTCGTTTACTATGGCTGTGTTTACAAATTCAGATCTTTTTCTCACTAAGTGGTCTTTTGAACAATCAGATCCGCTCTGAAGTTATTGGTCAAATAACCAATTAGTGGAAAGAAGATCAGAAGTGGTTGCAAAAATGTTTGTTCCATGTATGAATTCAAAGAGAATTTGAGAATACATGGACTGGTGCAAAGTGCAAACTTCTTATTGAACGAAGCATCAGCCAGGCACATGCCTTTTTCTGGCCATTATTTTTTATTATTTAATCGTTTTTTTTTATAGCTCCCATTTACCCAGTTTCACTTTAGTCTTGATACACACAGCACAGCATTATGCAGGGAGTTGGGGTCAATCATTTTCAACTCAATTAACTCAAGTGAATTGCACTCTCATTATTGGATCATGTGGACATAAAGATCTTTCATAAATAGTTATGGTATGAAATCATTTTATGTATTTTCAGTACATGTTTGTGGCAAAAGTCCTGATGAATTAAAGATAAGACCACCCACTGACAAACAATGCAATAGTATGGTTGCAAATACCATGTTTATTCTGACTTTTGTCTGAAAAATTATTAAAACAAGCAATAAAAGTATAAGCATTGAATAGAATATGGCAAGTAGTCAAGCTTCTGATGTGTTCATTAAGATTGACTTAAATATCAAGAATTGAGTTAGAGTACTACATTAAAATTCATTACACACTTGACTACATTTAGGTTATAAAATGTCACTGTACAATAAAGGTTTTGCATGTGGCATATCGCTACAATGTATTGTAAAGAAAACCCTTAACTATATAAAGACAAATTATAATATTACAAAAAGTAATATTGATTTTCTTTATCTCAAGTTCCTTGTATGTTCAAAAAATGTCCAAGTTCATGATCTACGGAACTTAAATTAACTATAGTTCATATGTACAGACAATAGTTGAGTTTGTGATGCATCTTCAAAAGGGGCAAATTGCTAATCTATGACAGGCCAAATGTTACAACAAAAAATCTCTAAAAAGGTTTTTCAAATCAATGCGACACCTGCTGGTCCAACAGCGACATCTGCTGGAATATTAAGTAACTGCCCTGCACATTCAATTCTTTCACTATTCTCTTGCAGTCTTTCAGCAAGAAAATCAAACCCTTCAGCTCAACAACACTACCAATTTAACATTCAGATCCAAGTTCAAACTTAACATGAAACAAAACATGTTACTGGTTCAATACATGAGAAGTGATGCCAAGTGTACCTACACTACTACATGAGGATGGGGTGGTACAAAACAATGACTAGCTGTGAAAATCCTCAGCAGATGTTTAGCAACACTTGTAGAGTGAATCAATATCAGGAACTTCATGCATGGGAAGAAATTGCATTCATACAAAGAAAAGAAAAAACCCCAACATTAATACATTTATCATATAACTGCTACAATGTTTTGGCACTCCCCTTCTAATTTTCCTAAGACAAAAAGAAACTATGGATCAATTCTAGACATCTTTGAGGCCAGAAGGAAGGTAGCCCTTGTGTTACGAGCCTGGTGCTCATAGCAGGCTGGCCAGGCTGGTTGTTGGGCCGTTCTGGGCTTGAAACTGCCCAGGTGGTGGGCCGTCCGTCCACTGTCAGAGAAGAGAGAGACAGATTAGAGTTGTTAACTACTTATCTGAGCCAGACAGACAGTCATACAGACAGATGGATAGACAAGAGAAAAGGAGTGTCAGAAAAACACAGCTAACAAGCTACATCATCTATCTACAATACACAACTTCGGCGGCAGTAATAATGAAAGATAAAAGGTTAACATGGATAAATTGATATGTACGCTGATGAGATTGTGTTCGGGGAGGCTGCAGGCAGCGATGTGGTCTTGGAGAAGCTGCTGCGAGAAGTTCTGGTGCATCTGAGCTGCTTCATGGGCGTCTATGGTGTTTCCCAGGGCCTTGTTCAGATCTACAGGGACAAGACAAAAACAATGTGGTCAAGGAAGCCTACCTCAAATACTTTAAGCCTAGTAGGGAGCAATGAAGCTCAATCCAAAGAAAGTGTGTAGGTTTGGGAGTACCTTTTAAAAGGGCAGAGGACCACAGCTGGACAGACATGTCAGGGATCTTGCTGGCCAGCTGCATCGCTGGAACCACCATGTTGTTGCTCTCCTAGAGAAAAACATACTGTTATGCAACCTACAGTAGCAAAATCTTTTGCTGCACACACGTTGAATAAAATGTATACACGGTACAGCATGAACAAAAAAAAACGTGAAAAGTCGGTATACGGGACACACACACTTTAAATGTTGTATTGTATGTACTATTATTACATGTTTTTAGTTGTATATTTTCTATATCGTAAATTTTTGTGACTGTCCTTATCTATCAGTGTACCAGGGGGAAGAATAGCTGCTGCTTCGGCAAAAGTTCATGGAGATCCGAATATAACAATAAATCAACCAACAGGGGCAGGGTTGATGTTTCTGGCAAAATATCAATTTGTGACCATTGTGGAGTGATCTTACCCTGTGGTTTCCCAGTACATAGAATATATGGCCTAGCAGAACCAGTGAGCAGGCTGTCAGTCTATTCAGGTCCTCCGCGTTGGACATCTTCAGAGTTTCTCTAAGGAACCGTCTGCAATAAGAATATCATCACGAAATGATTATCTCCCAATTCCCACTGAAAGTTTGAGGAACTTATGGGACTCTTCTCAGCAACTCAGTAAAAGAGGAGGTGGGGGAGACTCACTTGGCCTCGTTGTAGCGTCCTTGAAAGAAGGACAGGAGTCCTCGGATGTAAAAGGCTGCAGCGCGGAGACAGTGAGAGCTGCAACACAAACACACATCAGTCAACTCAAAGTCAACACACCTTCTCACCAACAGGCTGCACACAGTCTTCAAAAATGAGGTATTTGGCTCTGAGAATGTGTTTGGATTACAAAGCAAGATTGAGTAACCATTCAAATCTCTGTTATACAATATGTGTTGTTAGGTTCTAAAAAAACACACCTCACAGGAAAGTTGTGATCAGGGTTTATCCTCTCAAGGAGACTGTAGAGCTTTAAAAGAAACAAAGTTAATACAGTTGACAATACTTTCTTCTGAGTAAAAATGAAAAATTGTGTGTGTGTGTGTGTGTACTAACTTCCTGGTGTCTGTTTCCTTCCCTGATGTAGACGCTGGCCAGGTTTGTCACAATAAACGCCCACAGCTCCTGGTGTGTGGTTAGCTGGAAAGGAAACACGCATATTTACTCACTGTCACTATCCAAAATGTGACAATGTAAAACATATTGAACACATGCAGAGATAAACCCATATAAAAAGCTTAGTGTCACGACTTACGTCACTTACCCGCAAAGCGGCGGTGAACTGTGCCTCTGCATTGTCCATACAGTTGACAGATATGCAATACAGGCCCTGAGAAATGGAACAGCATAAAAACAAAGTTAAGTGTTTTACAGATACAGTAGTCCCAGCTAGAGAAGTGGGGTGGTAACTGTGTTATTCAAGGCAGTGAATTGAGGGTATATCTTCTGGGTGAAGGTTTAAAATACTCACTAGTAGAGTGTGAAGCTGGGCAGCATGATTGGTGAATAACCTGGGGGACTGTTGGCACAGTTGGCAGACCTGGGAGATCTGGGATACGGGGAGAACAAGTCATCATCCTCTTAAATTACATGCTGCTCCTAGTTTCATTTCAGAGTGAATGAGTAAAGTTTAACATAAATAAAATGAGTCTACAGTTACTTCTACATTACCTCTTGTAATGCAGTGGCCTTGTGACCAGTGACTAGCCGGCACATGATGATGTGCTCCAGCAGAATGACCTGGAACGTGGAGAGGATGGGACTGCTGTCCAGCACTGAAAGAGGAGAGTCAAGAAGACGTTTTAGACAACAGTGAATGTTAAACAGAGGCGAGATAAGTGGGCTTCAAATCACTTACTTTTCAGTTTCTCAAGCTGCATGAGTGCTTTGTCTGTGTATTTCTGTGCCTTCTCCAAATACCCTGCTTGCATGGAGTGCATGACAGTCACCTGGGACATTTAGAGAACAGGGTTATTACCAGGGTTGGGGTGTAACTGATTACGTGTAATCAGCTATGTAATCTGAAATCCGTTACCAGCTAAAATATGTTAATCAGATTACAGATACTTTTGTAAAAATTGTATGATTACATCATGGATTACTTTTAAATTCAGAAAAGGTGTTTGCAAATAAAAAAACATTATGACACCTTTGTTTTCTCAATGACAAATTCAGCATTGAAAAAAGGCGAAAGTTTAAGTTTGTTCCATCTGAGTGAGTCTGACCACAAGTCAGAAACCAATATGATGACACACCAAATGATGACCACCAATCAGAGACCACTATGATGACACCAAATGATGACCACCAATCCGAGACCACTATGATGACACACCAAATGATGACCACCAATCAGAGACCACTATGATGACACACCAAATGATGACCACCAATCAGAGACCACTATGATGACACACCAAATGATGACCACCAATCAGAGACCACTATGATGACACACCAAATGATGACCACCAATCAGAGACAACTATGATACACCAAATCTGTTTGATGGATCCTTTTTGTCTTCTTCTAATGCCTCTTAGGGGGAACGTAATCAAAAAGTAACTCAAAGTAATCCGATTACGTTACTGAGTTTGGGTAATCCAAAAGTTACGTTACTGACTACAATTTTGGACAGGTAACGAGTAACTAACGGATTACATTTAGAAAGTAACCTACCCAACCCTGGTTATTACTAAGGCTGTGACGATACCAGTATCACAATACTTTATCCATGGCAAAAATTAAAACATGAAGCAGACCTTTAAAAACCTGCTGTATGTAAAATATTGTGTGCTATAGCTTGGAAAATAAAAACACTATTCTGGATGTTTCCAACATTAGTAAAGACGTTAAATCCCCTTTGTGTTTTGTTTACTATTGGGATACTGGTATCGTTCCGGCCCTAGTTATTACCATGTAACATGTTGCTATTACCACAATATAGCCATCCAATCCTTTCAGATCTGCACAAGTATCTATGGCAGAATCAGTCCTCAGGTATCAGGTGAAAGAGGAAGAGATGGGGCTCACCAGGTAGACGAGAACACACATGTGCTCCTTGGGCAGCCAGTGGAAGAGGTCAGCCGGGTTACTGGGCAGGATCTCATCGTCGTGGAGTGTAGAGATGGTCTGGATGCACTGCTGCAGCTGCTTCAGACAGGGCTTCACACTCTTCACCTGCAACACACAACGTAAGGAAGGGGTCACTATCAATGTAATTATGTAACAATTACAATACAAACTAGAATTAAAGTATTTATTTTTTTACCAGGGGTGCACCACTGTTGTCATGGGTGTCCGTAATTCACTGTCCTTGACAAGAGTTGTGCACCCTGGTCTTGGCCAACAGGAGTCCTTACCTGTCCAGCGTCCAGGTAGTGTGTGACCTGCAGAACCAGGAAGAAGACCCTGAGAGACTCTTTCTGGATGGGGTTTCCCTGCCAGTTCTCCACGATGGTCCCACACAGAGTGAGCAGAGGATGCACCTCCCCCAGCTTCCTCTCCATCAGTAGGAGCTGATACACAGGACAAACAGGCACAATTATGGTGTGGATTATCCAGTGCAAAATAATATTTTATTCTCCTGCTATAAAGGGATACTTTGGAATTTTGGCAGAGACTCTACCCAGAGTCAGTTGAACTCGTGGATAACATTTTTATGTTTCTGTGTGCAGTTCGAAGGACGTTGCTAACTAGTACTAGCGCAATGACTGGAAGGAAGTCTATAGTATATTGAGAAACTGCCTCTAACTTCCTTCATACTGGATGCACAGACATGAAAATGGTATGCATGAGTTTGACTCTGGGGTAATAGATAATGGGCCTCATTGCCAAAATCCTGAAGTATCCCTTTAAACGCATATCATAACCAAGATATCTGTTGATCCTTACTCAAATGCAAACGGCAGCCATAAGAAATTATGCATTTTCATAGCAAAGAATTTGAGACTTACCATTCCTTTACTCAGGAGAAACAGCGCCCTGTGAAAAACATACATCACATATTCAGTCTATCGTTATAGGAAAATGTAAATAAGTCTACTAGAGGGCATGTTTATATAACATTGCTCGTTGTTCAGAGCATCAAGGTTACAGCACCTGGTATATTCCGAGCCCACCACTCTGGCATACTCAGCACCGACACCCAGGAGGTCACAGGCAGACACAAGGTCCTTCTCCAGAGTGTGCAGTTGCTGATAGGGGGGAAAAAATAAGAGAAATTCAACACATTGCAATTCAGTCTACAACCAAACAGAGAGGTGCTGTCTTTCGGATGGGACGTTAAACAGGCGATCTGACTCTCTGTGGTCACTAAAGATCCCATGGCACTTATCGTAAGAGTAGGGGTGTTAACCCTGGTGTCCTGGCAAAATTCCCAATCTAGCCCTCATACCATCATGGCCATCTAATCATCCCCAGCTTCTAATTGCCTCATTCATTCTCCCTCCTCACCCCTGTAACTATTCCCCATGGCTGTAAATGAGAACGTGTTCTCAGTCAATATACCTGGTAAAATAAAAATACAACTATTCAGTTCAGTCAGTATTTACAATAAAGTACAACACAACGTACCGCCAGTTGAAACAGCAGGCGGCAGTGCCAATAGGGAGTCTGCTGTGAGATCTGGATTGCCTTTCGCAGTAAAGGCTTTGCAGAATCCACCAGATTCTGAAAACAGCAAATACAGAGTCATAACTACTCAACCTTACACTTGCATTTAAACATATTTTTCAAATGGATCTCCAGACAGCAAAATAATGAAAATGTATTTTAGCTTTATTTACCGGTACCTGCTGACAGTAGAGTTCTGATAAAAGACTTGCAGCCTCAAATTTAACATCTTCAAACTGTGGGATCTGAGATATTCCATTAAGGAAACCACATCAAATCAAACTTTATTGGTCTATTCCCCCTCAGGAGACTAAAAAGATTTCACTGCCTGGTATGGCAACTGCTCGGCTTCCGACCGCAAGGCACTAGAGGGTAGTGCGTACGGCTCAGTACATCACTGGGGCCAAGCTTCCTGCCATCCAGGACCTCTATACCAGGTGGTGTCAGAGGAAGGCCCTAAAAATGGTTGAAGGCTCCAGTCACCCTAGAAATAGACTGTTCTCTCTGCTACCGCACGGCAAGCGGTACCGGAGCACCAAGTCTAGGTCCAAAAGGCTTCTTAACAGCTTCTACCCCAAGCCATAAGACTCCTGAACAGGTAATCAAATGGCTACCCGGACTATTTGCACTGCCCACCACCCCCACATTTACGCTGCTGCTACTACTTTCTGTAAATCATCTATGCATACCTACTTGTACATATTACCTTGACTAACCGGTGCCCCCCCACATTGACTCTGTACCAGTAACCCCTGTATATAGCCCGGCTACTGCTTTTATTTTTTTACTTTTCTATTGTTTACTTAACACTTACTTTTCTTAAAACTGCATTACATTTACATTTTAGTCATTTAGCAGACTAAGAGTGACTTACAGTTAGTTAGTGTATACCTATTCATACTTTTTTCGTACTGGTCCCCCGTGGGAATCAAACCAACAAACGCCATGCTCTACCATCTGAGCTACACGGGCATTGTTGGTTAGGGCTTGTAATTAAGCATTTCACTGTAAGGTCTACACTTGCTGTATTCGGCGCATGTGACAAATCAAATTTGAGATGTGCTTGGACCAGCAAACACATATCTGAGAAATGTTCTGAGGAAATAGCACATTGTAATGCTAGTTAGTAATATACTATATGCCATTTAGCAGACGCTTTTATCCAATGCAACTTAGTCATGCATGCATACATTTGACTAATGGGTGGCCCCGCGAATCGAACCCACAACTCTGGCGGTGCAAGCGCCATACTCTACCAACTGAGTTTCAGATGACCAAGCTCTACTTTGGTCACCAGCTAGTGTTGGCGTTGAAACCAAATAATTGAAAAGGATACTTGTTGTGATATGAACCACTAAAAAGAAAACAGAGATGTTAGAGACAAAATACATATTATGGATGCATAACTTAATCAAAGTAATCAACTGTTAGCTACTTGTAACACAGTGACGCTAGCTAGCTACAGTAGATGCAATAAGACTGGCGGCTAAACTATCATGCTAACTAACAAATCATATTCTGAATGCAATTACATATGAATGATATGATCAAATGGTCAGGTTCGAAAGCTAGCAATATAACTTTTTCCCAATTTCACTATACGAGACCCCGACGAGCGCATCTCTGACTCTATCCTCGAGCTTTCCCAAACTCTCCCTCCTCACCGCTTTCTCCAAGTGGCTCCGCGCGAGCTCGCTGTTCTTCGTATGATGATAGAGGACCGAGCCGAGTTGAAGATTAGTTCTTGCCTCCACCCTTTGCGGAGGTTTAAACTGGAAAACCGCTTGAAGACAATGTACACACAAACGAATTTTGGGTGGACTTGAGGTGCGGAAATGTTCTGCAAAGCCGAGAAGGGCGAGGTACCAAGATTCCGGGGCCTCTACGTTGGACGCCATTTTCCCAACAACAACAACCATTGAGCACGGTGTCACCCTCGCGTGTTTTCGCGTGAAAGCGAGATCCTTGTTTTTGAAAATATTCATGGGACTTGTAGTCCAAAACAAGTACTTGACGTACGTGCCATAATTATCTCGATTTGTAGTCCAAAACAAGTACGTGCCGTACGTGCCAGAATAATCTCGTGCGCGAGCAAAACTCCAATAATTTTTTAGCCGGACAACACTTAGAATTAAAGCACCACCTGTCTCAGTTTGGATATGTCGTTGTCAATCACCTTGGAAAAATCTTCAACCTAGTCAAAACCTCGTCAACGGCGTTAAAGACTGACAAATAGACGGCGATGTTACAAGACCACAGAGATTGACCCCCAAACAGCAAACAAACAGGGAAATGTGGACGGAAGACGACAGTAGAGTTAACCATTGAATGTCAAATTATTTTGGAAGATTTGCCGGATTTTTATCAAACACACACACACACACACACACACACAGTAAACCAGACTAAAGGTGAGGGAATTGTTATGAGCAATTGTTATGCGCAATGATTGAATTTATTTTCAGCCTGGTGTGCAGCAGTTTACCTTTTCATTGCATTGCTTGATTATGATAATAATATTGAGTGTTTATGTCACTCTGAGTCCTTATATTACTTATTTTTAATGCATCTCTTTTTAATATGTAGCTCCAGTTTCGATCCCTGTAATATGGATATCTTCCATCGAGATGTATAATGTTATATCGGGGAGTTGAATAAACTCAGCTATATAATATGTACAAATGTAAAGCTATAAATTGATTATAATGGGTCATTTGGATTTACTGTTTTACAAGTAAGATTAATGATATTATGTATTTCTATTTGGCCACATCTAATACTTTACAAATAGAGAAATTGATACATTTCCAATAGCCTACATATAACAGCATATTTAATGAAGGTGACAGGTGTATGAAGTGGGAGGGTTTGTTGTTTATCACAATTTTTATGTCTCCTGCAGTAGATTGTCTGGTGTTGGCTGACTGATTGTCATAGATAGGCCTACTGGTTGTTGTGGTCAAGGGCACACATGGCCCATACAGTGCAGGACCACCAGAGAGCACTGCCCCAGGCTGCAGTGTTGTCTCTCCCTCCCCCCGGCCAGGCTAAAGTGAGTCCCCCTCAGCCCCCAGCCCCTACCTCATGGGTTTTCCCTGATGCAGAGATGCATGTCAGTCAGTCAGCCAGGCAGGCCTACATACCACATAACTGTTTATAGCAAGATCATGCAGGCCAGGACCAGCCAGCTGAAGGCTGCCGAACATGTTTACCACAACAGCCATCAACCTTGGGGTAGCATGGGAGATCCTGGCACATGGGTAATGGGGTCACTCAGATTGGACTAGATTTTATCTTGTATCTTTATTTATTGCTAAGTAGTACCAAATGGCACTGGCAACATTAGTCTTCACTTCTGTTTTGCAAATTCTTCAATTACCCAAGAGAGCAACAAAGAGCAGTACAGAAGTGGGTCAAGTCAAAACATGTCAGCCTATGCATTACTGCTGGGCTCTTTGGAAATTCCCAGTGTGACCTCAAAATACGTGTCTCCCCCTGCATCCCAAAAACATCTTATCAGGGAATTTATTGGGTCCAACTAGCTTTTACAGCCTCCACACACACCCTGACCCCTGACTGTCTCTATGCTCAGGGGTCACCCTCAACGCTGATACAGGTGACTGACACACATGCATACATAAACACAACACACACACAGATGTAGCTACTTTTCTTGAACCAGCTAAGGGCTTATCTCCACCTTTAGTTAGAGGCAGGGAGAGCTGTTTGCACGTGTATATTCTCTATCTGGTTATAATGGGTGTGCAGTGCATGAGAGATACAATGACATGGTGCATTACTACTCTGTATTATAACTATAAGAACATATTCTCTCTCTCTCTCTATCTATCTATCTATCTATCTATCTATCTATCTATCTATCTATCTATCTATCTATCTATCTATCTATCTATCTATCTATCTATCTATCTATCTATCTATCTATCTATCTATCTATATTATACTCTTTTAAATAGTGATTACTGCACAGTTGGGTAGAGGTTGCAAGTTAAGCATTTCACTGTACTTCTGCATGTGACAATAAAACTTGACCATGAAGAAATGTATAAATGCTGGAGGAGAGGTTTACTACAGTCTACTGTAAAGTGGGTTAGAAATCTGCAGAAAGACAGTTCAGATTGCAGTCCAGGCACATGTGATTCCATGTGATACCCTTAGCCTATATCTGCAGCCAGTGATAATGCCATGTTAGAGCCTCCATTACTGCAGGAGTGTGAGTTATGGAGTATGTTTTTAACTGATGTCATTTCAAAGTATGTTTGTCTTTAGTGTCCTGTTTGAAGTTGAGTACTGAGTGTTTATTTCTGTGTGCAGAGATTGACAGTGTTGGACACCCTGCTATGTGGAGCATTCGCAGGTGCTGTGGCCAAAACAGTCATTGCTCCTCTGGACAGAACCAAGATAATTTTCCAAGGTAAGTCCATTTCTCTGGAAAAACGTGCATTAGGAATACAAAGTAGGGGTTCCTTTCGGTAATACTTATTTAATTGTTAGTGTCTTTACAAGTTATTATGCCTTAGTAATTATTTAATTGTTAGTTTCTTTACCAGTCATTATGCCTTAATACATACAGTATTTCATTGTTAATATTTTTACCCGTCATTATGCCTTAATACATATTTATTTGTTAATATCTTAACCAGTCATTATGCCTTAATACAAATGTAATTGTTAATATCTTTACCAGTCATTATGCCTTAATACATATGTAATTGTTAGTATCTTTACCAGTCATTATGCCTTAATACATATTTAATTGTTAGTATCTTTACCAGTCATTATGCCTTAATACATATTTCCCTCCTTCCACTTTAGTGTCCTCACAAAGATTCTCAGCTAAGGTCAGTCTATTATAAGTCTCTTATATAACGAATTAAACTAAATAAAGATGTACTTGATGTTTAGTATGCATGCTGCCATAAGGGTGAATCCTAACTTGCACTGAAATAAAATAAAAAATACCTAGTTTCCCATTGACTTCAATGCATGACTAAGTGAAAAAGTTAGGATTCTCCCCAAGGTGTGTTGACTGTCTTGTTGAGTTATTGTTAAAAGGATACTACGTTGTTCTACTTACCCAGGGTCAGATGAAGTAGTGGATACTATATTTATGTCTCTGTGTGTGTCTTCGTGAGCGAATGCTAACCAGCGTTAGGTCAATGACTGGAAGTCTACAGGTACGGTAGCATTGTTGTGTTGCTGTGTGTGCCCCCAGGAAGCCTTCAGGCTCATCTATTGTACGTACATGAAAGATGGCTTCCTCAGCCTGTGGAGGGGCAACTCTGCCACCATGGTGCGGGTCATCCCCTACGCTGCCATCCAGTTCTGCTCCCATGACCAGTACAAGGGAATACTGGGGAGATACTTCGGCTTCCAGGGAAAGTGAGTAGAGTACCCATCAGTGTAAATATTGGAGAATACACACACTGTTTAATGTAGCACCATTTGACCTCTGGTGGTCTCTTTCAACCTCCAAGGCTACCCTTCTTGAACAGAACAAACCATTTTCTCTACTATGACAATTCCTAATATTACAATGAAATCATAGAAATGTTCTCTAATGTGATGGAATCCTTCTTGTCTGTTTCAGAGCCTTGCCTCCTTTTCCACGTTTCCTGGCAGGATCATTGGCTGGCACCACGGCGGTCATGCTCACCTATCCCCTGGACATGGTGCGGGCCAGGATGGCAGTGACGCCCAGGCAAATGTAGGGCACTCCGATAACGCTCGTAATTTTGTATCTTTGAATGTACCTGCACGTGGCTCCCCTTTGCACACTTGTTCAACAGGCATATACTGTAGATTAGTATACGTCATGTTACTATCCTAATGTAATATCCTTTATAGGTTAATATCCTTCTCTTATCGTTTTGGTTGCAGGTACAGCAACATCATGCACGTGTTTGTACGCATCACGCAGGAGGAGGGCATTAAGACCCTGTACAGAGGCTTCTGCCCGACCGTCTTGGGAGTGATCCCATATTCAGGAATCACCTTCTTCACATACGAGACCCTCAAGAAACTGCATGCAGGTACAGACTTTAACAAAATAATAATCTTTATTGGATAATCAACTTTTTAAGGAAGGGCTGAGATTCACTTAATTTGGTCTCTCTCTTTCTCTCTCATTCCATCCCTCTCTCCAGAGAGGACTAGGCGTTCCCAGCCGTACTCCTACGAGCGTTTGGCGTTCGGTGCGTGCGCCGGCCTGATTGGCCAGTCGGCCTCTTACCCGCTGGACGTGGTTCGCCGACGCATGCAGACGGCCGGGGTGATGGGTCAACAGTATGGCAGCGTCCTGAGCACCATGAAGACGGTCGTGGTGCAGGAAGGGGTGGTGCGTGGACTCTACAAGGGCCTCAGTATGAACTGGATCAAAGGGCCAATCGCTGTGGGGATCAGCTTCACCACCTTTGACCTTATGCACAACCTCCTGCACAAGATGCACCAGCTGGGATACTTCACACACTGACCAAGCAGGGGGAGCCAGAGGAGAAGCTCACCGTTGGGAATTGTAATATGATACAAAACGAGCGGTCGGGTAGGCTGTTTGGAGTGTTTATCCCACTTCTAAAACCAAAGTTGTGCCCATGGGGACTAGAATGGCAATAATATACCAGATCTGTCTGCTCACAATATAGGCCTATGCACTCTACACGTCCAATAGGAATTCTATGGACAGGGTGGTACTGGACAGACCGGAGGAGGCAGAAGCTGTCAGTTTATTTAGGCGCACATCCGTATTAAGCACGCACAGCCAGACCCCCACTCCTGCTGTTGATGGATGGGGTGTCTGCACTAGGGCTAAAATACGTTTCCTCAAACAGGGTAGATGTGTGCAGGGGTTTGCAATATGAGAGGTATGACAATGTGAATGATTTTTTTTTGTTTCCAGCCCTGATCTTTGTTTGAGATTGGGATATTATGTTGACGAGCAAATTTTAAAGGCCCAATGCAGTTGTTGTTATATCAATATCAAATCATTTGGGTAACAATTTAGTACCTTACTGTAATAGATTTCCATTATAATGGGCAAATATTGCTTTTTAGCAAAAAACTTTCTAAAGAAGAAGTTTGTTCGGACTGTGTGTTAGTGGTCTGATTGGGGAGGGGAAAACGGAGCTGTTATTGGCAGAGGTTTGGAACTGTCGTTGTTATTATCGGTCTGTTAACTAGTTTACTGCATGTTGATTTGAGCATGGAACTCCCGCCCATGCAAACCTGATGATTAGACAGTTGTGTGTAGATTATGGCTGGTTGGTAATAATTCAGAAAATAACACTGATCACATTTTGTCACACCTTTTATAGTGTTAGTTTCATCAGCTGTTGTACAATATGAAAATAACACAGGAAAAACTGTACTTTAAATAAATAAAATATTTTTTGTAACAGTATCTCTATTTGTCCATGAGATGGAGCCAAGTGATCAGCAAACGGAAAGCTGGTCTATACTAGAGTAAAATATATACAGTATATATATATTTTTTATTTAACCTTTATTTAACTAGGCAAGTCAGTTAAGAAGATTTCGGTCTACACCGGCCAAACTCGGACGATGATGGGCCAATTGTGCACCACCCTATGGGACTCCCAATCAAAATATTCTAGTGAAGTTTGCTGAAAAGTCAAGTCATAATTACTTGGCCTAAAATACAATTCTAGATCATTTATAGGATTTTGTTTCAAAATCTGTCATTTTATGATGTGCCATTGATCCTCTCCTTTAAGGCTATGCCTCTGATTGAGACAATGGAGCCATAGAGAATGGGGTTAATGTAAATAAGCATCACTAGGTGGCAGTATCCCCTAGTGAACCAATGAGGTAAGCCCCTGATGGAAGGTTAGTTCGTCTTCTGATTACACCCTGTCTGCCTCAACTTGACCTTCACACTGGTCACTGTGGGGTTTGAGTAGGTTCATTGTAATTACTTAAACTTTTTACACATTTATACACCCAATAATGTGCAGAGCAATTCGTCTCACACAAACACTTGCTATTTTATTTCTCCACAGAAAAAGTTATTCATAAATTTATTTTAATATACTGGTTGGATTTCCCACATATTACTACGGCAATGTAGTTGAGTGCAAACCCACTCCACTCTTTGTAGTGCCACATAATATCTGCAGTTGAGTCAAGTCATGCAACATTTTATAGAGAGTTTTCAACCTTGAGTTCTTTCTTTGATATAAATGTTTTTATTCCCCAAAGCTTTTTACCAAAGCTTAGCAATTATGAGTCAACCTGTGAGGTGCCACAATGTCAGAGCTGAACTAAATTGGTACGGCACTTACCCGCACAAGCACAGATAACCATTGAAGACTATTTTAAAACAACAATGGTCATAGTCCCTTAAATTACCAGGCACATTCCAGGTGTTCCTGCCCAAATTTTACTATTACTTTCTGAAAAGCTAAATAATAACTTCACACTGTCAGATATCTTGCAATCTTTTATTCGACAAATGTATTTGCTTCAGTGTGCTTTGGCCAGTCAGTCCGTTCTATGGACTGCTCATGCTCCTCAAAGTATGGTGAGGCGATATTGTGCCCAATGTGGAGCGATAGTGCCACCTCACCCCCGTTCTATGGTCAGTTAATGATACACACCAGTGGGTGTGATCCTGGGTGTCTGCTGCCGCCTGACAGACCAACCGCTCGACCACTTGGTGGCTGTAGAGAGGACCCTGTGTCTCTGCTTCTCTGCCTCTTTCCTCATCCTCCCACTCTCTGACTTTGTCTCTCTGCCTCCCTGTCTTTCTACTTCTCTGCCTTCCTTCCTCCCTGTCTCTCTGTCTCTCTGCCTCCCCGTCTCTCTGTCTCCCTGTCTCTCTGCCTCATCCTCCCTGTTTCTCTGCCTCATCCTCCCTGTCTCCCTGTCTCTCTGCCTCATCCTCCCTGTCTCTCTGCCTCCCTGTCTCTGTCTCCCTGTCTCTCTGCCTCATCCTCCATGTTTCTCTGCCTCATCCTCCCTGTCTCTCTGCCTCATCCTCCCTGTCTCTTTGCCTCATCCTCCCTATCTCTATGCCTCATCCTCCCTGTCTCTCTGCCTCATCCTCTCTGTCTCTCTGCCTCCCTGTCTCTCTGCCTCATCCTCCCTGTCTCTCTGCCTCCCTGTCTCTCTGCCTCATCCTTCCTGTCTCTCTGCCTCCCTGTCTCCCTGTCTCTACCTCCATCCTTCTGCCCTTGACCTTGACTGTGAATTCTGGGATACCCTGCCACCCAACAGTGAGCAGCCAACCTGGTATCACCACAATCTAAACAATAGAACCAGGCAATGAAATGGGCTGAGGGGGCCTGGGATTGTGAGAGTGGGGTGGGGACAGGGATTCATGGTGGAGGCGCAGTTGCCATAGGTACCTGGAACCATGCCAGAGAGGAGAGCATTTGCATGTATTCAAATCATGCATGAATAATTTACTGTCCAGCTCTGGAACGCAGGCAGCAAACAATGGCAGTTTAAACATCCGCACCCCGGTCCTCTTTCCCCTCGTATCCCATGGCTGTGTGGGAGAGGTGAGGAGGTTAGACTGGGAGGTACGCAGGGATAAAAGCTGCTTGGAAATGCATTTGATTTGAATGTGTTAAGTCGGAGGATACATGTCTGGTTAATATCGTTTCCCACATAATAATACAACGGCTGTGGGTGCCTTTCCAGATGAGAGTGCATTGGGTGCACCGCGCTCCCTTGAAAACCGTCGGATTATGACACATGCTACATTAACAGGAGCAATGTGAAACAGTTAACTTTGAGTTTATACCCAGACCAGAGTGTAGAGGCTCAGTAGAGAGGGATAATATGGCTGCCCATCAGTGCTGTCAGACAACCCTGTGGCACTGCAAAGGCATGTTGGGTAAAATCCTGCTGCAGTCACTTTGATAGCCAGCCACTGTCAGGTTCACAAGCGCCTTTTCCGACAGTAGCTTTCATAAATTCCACAGCATTAAAATGCCTAGAAATACATTATGGGGACATATATAGCCTTGTAAAGGTATCCAGTTTAAACCTTCTAAAACAGCAAACACCACAGTGAGAAAAAAGATAAAATCATCATAAACGCACAAGACAATAAAGCTCGATCAATCCCTTCCTTCTCCCAGGTGATATTCTCAAGTGCTATAGAATGTTGCCTCCTCCACAGCCCCCTCTCCATACCTCAGTCTTGTTAATTTTATAAGATACAGCATATTGCCACTTATCATCTGGCAGCGTTGTAAAAGCACTGAGGTCACTGCATTACAGAGCTGCTGGGCTCAATACTTCCATTAGAGGGAGTGTTCAGGCTGCACTGGGCTTCACTCAATCAAATACAGTCTCCATACCACTGCAGGGGAGGGGGCACTCACAAATTGAAACTCCCTCACTGGTCTAGAACTAAACCACACATAAATCTAGCCACAGTTGAAGTCGGAAGTTTACATACACTTTAGCCAAATACATTTAAACTCAGTTTTTCACAATTACTGACATTTAATAATAGTAAAAATTCCCTGTCTTAGGTCAGTTAGGAACACCACTTTATTATAAGAATGTGAAATGTAGAGAGAATTATTTATTTCAGCTTTTATTTCTTTCATCACATTCCCAGTGGGCCAGAAGTTTACATACACTCAATTAGTATTTGGTAGAATTGCCTATAAATTGTTTAACTTGGGTCAAATGTTTCAAGTTGGGTGAATTTTGGCCCATTCCTCCTGACAGAACTGGTGTAACTGAGTAAGGTTTGTAGGCCTCCTTGCTCGCACACGCTTTTTCAGTTCTGCCCACACATTTTCGATAGGATTGAGGTCAGGGCTTTGTGATGGCCACTCCAATACCTTGACTTTGTTGTCCTTAAGCCATTTTGCCACAACTTTGGAAGTATGCTTGGGGTCATTGTCCATTTGGAAGACCCATTTGCGACCAAGCTTTAACTTCCTGACTGATGTCTTGAGATGATGCTTCAATATATCCACATAATGTTCCTTCCTCATGATGCCCTCTATTTTGTGAAGTGCACCAGTCCCTCCTGCAGCAAAGCACCCCCACAACATGATGCTGCCACCCCCGTGCTTCATGGTAGGGATGGTGTTCTTTGGCTTGCAAGCCTCCCCGTTTTTCCTCCAAACATAACGATAGTCATTATGGCCAAAGAGTTCTATTTTTGTTTTGGCGGTTTTGGAGCAGTGGCTTCTTCCTTGCTGAGCGGCCTTTCAGGTTATGTCGATAAAGGACTTGTTTTACTGTGAATATAGATACTTTTGTATCTGTTTCTACCAGCATCTTCACAAGGTCCTTTGCTGTTGTTCTGGGATTGATTTGCACTTTTCGCACCAAAGTACATTCATCTCTAGGAGACAGAACGCGTCTCCTTCCTGAGAGGTATGACGGCTGCGTTGTCCCAGATGAACGTGGTACCTTCAGGCGTTTGGAAATTGCTCCCAACGATGAACCAGACTTGTGGAGGTCTACACATTTTTTTCTGAGGTCTTGGCTAATTTCTTTAGATTTTCCCATGATGTCGAGCAAAGAGGCACTGAGTTTGAAGGTAGGCCTTGAAATACATCCACAGGTACACCTCCAATTGACTCAAATTATGTCAATTAGCCTATCAGAAGCTATCAGTGACCTTCACACTGGTTAGCTTATCAGAAAGCCATGACATAATTTTCTGGAATTTTCCAAGCTGTTTAAAAGCACAGTCAACTTAGTGTTTGTAAACTTCTGACCCACTGGAATTGTGATATAGTGAATTATTGTCACGATCGGGTGTGTTCAGAGACCAAGGCGAAGCGTAATCATAGTTCGACAACTTAAATAGAACCCCCGACCACCCCCATAGCCCCCCCCCAAAAAAACAGTTTGGGGGTTCTTCTGGTCTCCCGGCTGGTCCTTCGCCTTTCTGGCCCGTCGACCCTTTCCTTGACGACGGCGCCGTTGCTCCGGACACCAGCTCTCTTCCGTCGCACGCTGCTTGGTCTCGTTTTGGTGGGTCATTCTGTCACGATCGGGTGTGTTCAGAGACCAAGGCGAAGCGTAATCATAGTTCGACATTGTTTTATTAAACATAAAACTATACTTAGTCGGAACTATACAAAAGAACAAACATATATATATGACTGAACGAGAAACACACTTACTCTCACGATGACATCTAACAATGACCCACACGCAGGTGTGGGATATGGCAACTTAAATAGAATCCCCAATCAGAGACAACGTCTCGCAGCTGTCTCTAATTGGGGATTCAACACAAAACGAAAACATAGATCTAGGCCTTCTAGATCTGTCAGGCTCTGACCCTGGCTATCTAGAGGAGCCAAAGAGCTGAAATAATCTGTCTGTAAACAATTGTTGGAAGAATTACTTGTGTCATGCACAAAGTAGATGCCCTAACTGACTTGCCAAAACTATAGTTTGTTAACATGAAATCTGTGGTGGTTGAAAAATGAGTTTTAATGATTTCAACCTAAGTGTATGTAAACTTCCGACTTCAACTGTATATACCCACACTCACTCTTTCCTGTTATATTTCTCTCTCTCTCTCTCTCTCTCTCTCTCTCTCTCTCTCTCTCTCTCTCTCTCTCTCTCTCTCTCTCTCTCTCTCTCTCTCTCTCTCTCTCTCTCTCTCTCTCTCTCTCACACACTCCCACACATACACTCACACATACACACACACACAAACAGGATTCAATAGGACTCCTATACTCATTTCAACTTGAAGCCCTTAAGGGCAGCATATCTATTTGCATAGTTAGAGTGTGTATACTAATGGAAATAAATGTAGTTATGTATTTGAATGTTTTATAAATTACATTTTCCCCAGATTTGACATTTCACTCAAAATCTGTATACATCCACTGAACTAAGAGCAAATGAGTTGCAGCTCCACAGAGCCTTAGGGATGAGAACAGAGAACAGAGGAGACTCCAGGTGCTCCGTAAACTTCAGTGACTCCATTAATGGAAAACCTAAATCACAATGAGATCACCTATACCTCTGTGTTTTTTCCCTCCAAACTTCTGATTACGTAAAAAAATGTAAAGTGACGTATTGTGCATCATATCACAATGAAACAATGATTTAATAACATTCAGCTCATTTAGTGCAAAAGACAGTGGTGTAAAGTAATTAAGTAAAGAATACTTGAAAGTACAACTTTTTAGGGGTATCTGTATTTTACTTTACTATTTATATTTTTTACATCTTTTACTTTTACTTCACTACATTCCTAAAGACAATATTGTACTTTTTACTACATACGTTTTCAGTGACAACCAAAAGTACTCCTTACATTTTGAATGCTTAGCAGGACAGGAAAATGGTCAAATTCAAAAAATATCAAGAGAACACATGGTCATCCTTACTGCCTCTGGCCTGGCAGATTCACTAAACATTGGACTGTTGGACTGTGCCCCTGGCTATCCATACATTTTAAAAACAAGAAAATGGTGCCGTCTGCTTTGCTTAATATGATGAATTTTAAATTATGTATACTTTTTGATACTTAAGTATATTTTAGCAATTACATTTACTTTTGATATGGAAGTATATTTAAAACCAAAAACTTTTAGACTTTTACTCAAGCAGTATTTTACTGGCAGAATTTCACTTTTATTTGAGTAACTTTCTATTAAGCTATCTTCACTTTTACTCAAGTATGAAAATTGGGTACTTTTTCCACCACTGGCAAAAGATGAGGACAGCTGTATGTCACTGCCTCTGCAAAGGAGTGAAAAAGAGTAACCAGTAAGAAAATATATTGGGCCATCGCTAGGACATCGCTAGTTGAACACATGCTTTGACTGGGTGGCGGTGGCGTGAAGGAAATGGAATAAGTTAGAGTGCATTCATTCCCAATCGGTAATGTGCTGTTGATGGAGTAGCTTTGCATCTGACCTCCCTTCCCTCCTTCCTTCCTTCCCTCCCCTCCCAGCCTCTGTGCCTCTCTCCTCCCAGCCTCTCTCCCCTCCCAGACTCTGTGCCTCTCTCCTCCCAGCCTCTCTCCCCTCCCAGCCTCTGTGCCTCTCTCCTCCCAGCCTCTCTCCCCTCCCAGCCTCTGTGCCTCTCTCCTCCCAGCCTCTCTCCCCTCCCAGCCTCTGTGCCTCTCTCCTCCCAGCCTCTCTCCCCTCCCAGCCTCTGTGCCTCCCTCCTCCCAGCCTCTCTCCCCTCCCAGCCTCTGTGCCTCTCTTCTCCCAGCCTCTCTCCCCTTCCAGCCTCTGTGCCTCTCTCCTCCCAGCCTCTCTCCCCTCCAGCCTCTACTCTACTATAAAATGTTGTTGCACCATTGTTTCCCCATATGTCCTTGTGTCTCTGTTGACATGCCTTGGATACAGAGTATAGACAGAGATGGACTCCTCAGTGATGAGTTGCGATCTGCCCTGCATGGAGATGGGGACCATTTTAAACAGCCATGTATTTTCCTAGGGGGTGGTTGTTGTGTCAGACAGACTTTGCATGAGAAAAGCCAGGGTCCTGTGAACCTTCTGCTCCCACGTTCAATAGCTTGCCCATGGTTAGCATAACAAACTGCGCCTCCAAGTTCTCAGACATTCTTGAACACACCCCCATCCCTCACTCCGCACTCCTCGACCCCTCCCCTGCACCCCACTTGCACCTCCCTGCATTTATTAATTCATACATTTTATTATTTTTGACCCTCTTTTTCGATCTTATCTCATTGCTGCAACTCCCCAACAGGCAAAGGTCAAGTCGTGCGTCCTCCAAAACATGACCCACCAAACCGTGCTTCTTAACACCAATGTGTCGGAGGAAACACTGTTGAACTGACAACAGAGGTCAGCCTACAGGCCCCCAGCTCACCACAAGGAGTCACTAGAACACAATGAGCCAAGTAAAGCCCACCCAGCCAAACCCTCACGACACTGGGCCACAGCCATATGGGACTCCCAATCACAGCCGGTTGTGATACAACCTAGGACCAAACCCAGGTCTGTAGTGACACATCTAGCACTGCACCACTTGGGAGGCCAAGTTTGTTCTTTTCATTAGTTGTCTGGGCCAACAAGTCCATAGGGTTAGGGAGCTGACCCCTGCACACAGAGCAGATTCATTTATTTAACTAGGCAAGTCAGTTAAGAACAAATTCTTATTGGCGCAAATTAGGTTTAAGTGTCAGCAGGTTTTTCCCCTTGTCAGCTCAGGTATTCGAACCAGCAACCTTTCAGTTACTGGCCCAACACTCTAACCACTAGGCTACCTGCCACCACTCATAGATACACACTGATTTAACCCCATGATAATAGAAATAACAACACAGGAAATTAAACGTATCCTTTAAATGAATACAATGTATTGAATAAAAACATAAACACAATACATTTTTTTGATGTACTGGCCTGGCCACAATATAGACAGATATTCTTGCACATAACCACAAATTGATATCTGTGCAATTTACTAACATTGCATTGAAAACCTTGCCTCTATGGCCATGTACAGTAGCACTGTGATTATGAACATTAGAGATCTTAATACAAATACATATACAAGTTACTGTGTGAGGCAATTCATTTTGAGCTATAATAAGTCCATTGTGTGTTTTTTTTTTATATAAATGGCAGTTTTGATGAAGATAATACAAAGGTTGGTACGGATGCCAGTCTGTTATTGATGATGTCATAAACACTGGACATTTTGAAGTGAGTGAGATTACTATTCTGTAAGCACGTATTCACAGTGCCTACCTTTTCCTAATGAAGAAATATAAACTTAGAAATAAAAAGACTCTATTATAAATGTGGCTGTGTGTCATTCTATCTGTGAAACCCCAATAGACTGTAGATACTATGCCGACATCCCATGGGTTAAAATACAACAGTTGCATGGTTGTAAAAGGTGTAATTTCAACAAATTCCATTATTCCATTATTACACAGTAGGCCTTCCTGAAAATTATACAATAAAACACACAAAACAAACACACACAAAAAAGTACATTTAAATAGATTAATTACATTTAGTTAGTAATGGATAATTGACATAAATGGTTGTTACAGCAGTGCTTTCCTCACAATATTATTGTATTATTTTTTAATTCCTCTGGCTTATTATTGCGTATTCATATTCATACAATTTTGAAGAGATCCTGACAAGGCCCGGTTGCATTAATTTTTTTGTGAGATCATGTGAGCTAATTCAACCAATTAGGTGTACTAAGAAAATGGAGGCTTAAATTAGCATTTATCATCCAAACTGAAATGGGAGAGAATATAAGGACACTGCTGACCTGCAAAACGACTAACCATAATCTATACTAGCATTTTCCAACAGAAATACACAGGAAAGCCATGACTCACATCTATGGCAACAACGTGGCATTGGAAACTCTTTATTTGTTTTCTGAGATATACACATTTGGGTCTGAAGAGTGTTATTTGTTTAGGTTAAATTACATACATTTAGATAGAAACATTATATATTTGATATAGGACATTTTTAGAAGCTTTTTAAGATTGGTTTAATAATGTTATACCTTACAACATAGTGCATTTACTACTGATACACTTCATGAATATACATTTTACTAACATTTAATTGTATATTTTTCAATCAGTCAAAACTAAAAGTAATTTTATGTACCCGAAAATAAAGCTTTTAACTGTTATAATAAGTTGCATTTTGCCTACTTTCCCCTTATTTAATATTATGAATATAACATACACCTTTAATAGTCTGAATATCATATACACATTTAATAGTCTGAATATCACATACACCTTTAATAGTCTGAATATCACATACACCTTTAATAGTCTTAATATCACATACACATTTAATAGTCTGAATATCACATACACCTTTAATAGTCTGAATATCACATACACCTTTAATAGTCTGAATATCACATACACCTTTAATAGTCTGAATATCACATACACATTTAATAGTCTGAATATCACACACACCTTTAATAGTCTGAATATCACATACACTTTTAATAGTCTGAATATCATATACACATTTAATAGTCTGAATATCACATACACCTTTAATAGTCTGAGTATAACATACACCTTTAATAGTCTGAATATAACATAGACCTTTAATTTTTATTTAACTAGGCAAGTCAGTTAAGAACAACTTCTTATTTACAATGACGGCCTACCCTGGCCTCCCCTGACGCGGACGACACTTGGACTCCCGATCACGACCAGTTGTGATACAGCCCAGGATCAAACCAGTGAACCAAGGTCTGTAGTGACGCCTCTAGCACTGAGATGCCTTAGACCGCTGTGCCACCCGGGTCTGAATATAACATACACCTTTATTAGTCTGAATACAATTGAAATTTCCATCATGTTCATTAATAATTAATCTAATCATTGATAGGATTTTTTTTTATAGATAATTATGTGGAGAAAATGATATACCATCCCTTTTGTTTATCTATTGACTTATTTGTTTTAATTGTTCACATGCATGACATAGGCCTGCATTGCCTACTGCTCTGTCATTGTAAAGGCCATTTGTGTCAGTAATGTTTGGGGTTGTTAGGCACCACACTCTGCCTACAAACAAACTACCACTACTAACTGGCCAATAGTGCCTCAATTAAAGGATAATGGCCAACCCCTATCCCTTTGATTATAGTCCATATGACTTTTACTGCCCTGCAGGGAGGAACTGTTTGTTATCATAGGAAGTCAGTGGACAGTGGATAGGGACCTGGATGGCTAGGTTCGGGACATATTACATATCATAGTAAATGGTAAATGGTAAATTCAAATACCATACAACATTTGGTTAAGGTGATTTTTCTCAGAGGAGTTGTCTGTTCGTTGTGCTGTACTCCAGTTGTAAAATAAAAAATAGAAAAAACACAGCATTTCTTTTCCACATTTTCAAAACATATTCAAACATACAGCAATTGTAAACCAGGGACCGACATCAACATTGGGTCTTATTTGTGGGATAAGTCATTTGTAGACTTTTTATGGCTAATAACTTATGTTTAGTGTAACTGTGTGACTGAATGTTAGTGGACATACTGTAAGAAAGCTGAAAGAAGAAGAAGAAAGATGGCGCCGGCGGAGAAGGCTGCATCGCGACTAGTTCGTAGGTAACCTTGCAGTATTCTTTTTTTTTTTTTTTACATTATTAGCTCAGGAAATGTTTTGTGTTATTACATACAGCCGGGAAGAACTATTGGATATTAGAGTGGCGGTAAAAAAATGTTTTACTGTAGGTTTTATACCCCATCTAGTGACAAAGTCTGTGTCAGAAAACTTTAAGGGTAATCAGATATTTTATTGAAGGAAATATAAGTTACGTTAACCGGGTCTAGAGAAACTACAGGCAAATTTGTTTGTTTTATTTATGTTTGTCAACAGACCTCAGAACTGGATAGTGGATAGTGTTGACCTGTTTAGTGCAAGTTTAATTTCTCTCACCTTGTGTCTTCACAATAGTCATCATAACTGAAGAGATTGATACAGTAATTGCCAATATATTGATGTTATTTACTACCATTTCAGAATGTTTCCCACCATGCCACTGTAGGATGCTTGGCCTGTTCTGTTCTGATGACCCCTCTTCGCCTCACAGGACAGAGACAATGAGAAGCCTTGCCAAACACCTAATGGCAGCCTGGATAGTGAATAGGGTGAGGTCCCTGCTGTGTGTGTGTGTGTGTGTGTGTGTGTGTGTGTGTGTGTGTGTGTGTGTGTGTGTGTGTGTGTGTGTGTGTGTGTGTGTGTGTGTGTGTGTGTGTGTGTGTGTGTGTGCGTGCGTATGTGTGTGTTTCCACCCAGGCAGGGGGGTCACTCCTGTAATCTCCAGAGCAGTGTTTAAGAAAGTGTCTAGTAGTGCTGGGTTTATCCCTGGTGAGAGTGAGGGAATCTGTCCAGCTCAGTAAGCATGTATATCAGGCCATCTCACGGCTCACTGGACTCTCGCTGGGTGGGCCTGGGTCAATACCACCACTGCTGACTGGCAGGACAGAATGGGATAATCTCCCTCTTTCTTTCAGGCCAGGACCTAGGGTCTCCTCTCCTGGTGGCCGAGTCACGGCCATGGGCCAGGGCGACTTGGCTCTAATTTCAGTCAGGGGGAGACAGGGGCCAGGTGGGCGGCCCAGAGCAGGGGACAGGGAGCCCATTTCAGCTAGAGCACTGGAGCGCACTGGGGGCACTGGGGCATCGCAAGAACTGGCTGTTAGGAGAAAACAATAGGAGGTGTGATAACCACAAAACAAGGTCGGTGTGTGTGTGTGTGTGTGTAGTGCTTTCTTCAGCTCCAGCAGCTTGCTTCAACGCCCCCTATGCTCACACACACAGGGACCTAATTGAAACCAACAATGTTGGCCACTTGGTTTAACTATCTGCTCTCTGGTCCTTCAGGGTAACTCTGAGGTGATCTGAATAACTGTGGGAAAAGTTGGACCCCCTATGTGACATTACCCATATTCAAATTGTATATCTGCAGTATGCCATATACAGTGCCTTTGGAAAGTATTCAGACCCCTTTACTTTTTCCACATTTTGTTAGGTTACAGCCTTTTTCTAAAATGTATTACTTTTTTTCATTTTTATCTCAGCAATCTACACACAATACCCCGTAATTACAAAGATAAAATAGATTTTTAGATTTTTTTGCAAATGTGTTAAAAATAAAAAACAGAAATACCTTATAAAAATTCTGACTCTTTGCTGTGAGACTCAACATTTAGCTCAGAGGCATGTTTCTACAACTTGATTGGAGTCCACCTGTGGTAAATTATATTGATTGGACATGATATGGAAAGGTACACACCTATCTATATAAGGTTCCACAGTTGACAGTGCAAGTCAGAGCAAAAACCAAGCCGTGAGGTCGAAGGAATTGTCCGTAAAGCTCTGAGACAGGATTGTGTCAAAGCACAAATCTGGGGAATGGTACCAAAACATTTCTGCAGCATTGAAGGTCCCCAAGAACACAGTGGCCTCCCATTATTCTTAAATGGAAGAAGTTTGGAACCACCAAGACTCTTCCTAGAGCTGGCCGACCGGCCAAACTGAGCAATCTAGGGGGAGAAGGGCCTTGGTCAGGGAGGAATCCGATGGTCACTCTGACAGAGCTCTAGACTATATGGGAGAACCTTCCAGAAGGACAACCATCTCTGCAGCACTCCACCAATCAGGCCTTTATGGTAGAGAGGCCAGGCGGAAGCCACTCCTCAGTAAAAGGCACATTACAGCCCGCTTGGAGTTTGCCAAAAGGCACCTACAGGACTCTCAGACCATGAGAAACAAGATTCTCTGGTCTGATGAAACCAAGATTGAACTCTTTGGCCTGAATGCCAAGCGTCACGTCTGGAGGAAACCTGGCACCATCTCTACAGTGAAGCCTGTTGGTGGCAGCATCATGATGTGGGTATGTTTTTCAGCAGCAGGCACTGGGACACTAGTCAGGATGGACGCAAAGATGAACGAAGTAAAGTACAGAGAGAACCTGGATGAAAACCTGCTCCAGAGCGCTCAGGACCTCAGACTGGGGCGTAGGTTCACCTTCCAACAGGACAACGACCCTAATCACACAGCCAAGACAACGCAGGAGTGGTTTGGGACAAGTCTTTGAATGTCCTTGAGTGGCTCAGCCAGAGCCCGTACTTGAACCCGATCGAACATCTCTGGAGAGTCCTGCAGCAGTCAAGGGGTCTGAATACTTTCCAAATGCACTGTATGGTTATTGATAAACTTTTATTAAAGTAAACAATATTGTCCCTTGATACATTCAAATGCAAAGATAAAGTAAAACAGTTGAGGCAGCTTTTATTTTTGCAAATACGTTCACTTTATTGGTATTTTTACCACAAGACATTGAAACATTCCTTAATTTTTACATTAAAAATAGTTATTACAATCAATGATATGAGCATTATATAGATAAAAGTATGAAGCTACAGTGCAAATGCTTAGAAAAACTAACCCAAATCAAAGATTTTCCTTTTAAATGCTTAACCCTAAATTACAAAAGTCCCTTATGGCCTCTACCAATCCCCCCCTAAAGGATCCCTTATGGCCTCTACCAATCCCCCCCCAAAGGATCCCTTATGGCCTCTACCAATCCCCCCCTAAAGGATCCCTTATGGCCTCTACCAATCCCCCCCAAAGGATCCCTTATGGCCTCTACCAATCCCCCCCTAAAGGATCCCTTATGGCCTCTACCAATCCCCCCCTGAAATTAGTTCAAAAATATTTAATTTAGATCTAATAAAACTATTATAAATAAAACATTGTTTCATCCACCTTGTATAAACTTACCTTTCCCTTGTTAAGACTCCTCCTTACCTGTCCACACATAAACACTATGTGATCACCAGTAGATTGGACAACTAAATCCTCTGGACTGTGATAGGGTATTTTTATTGACCCTTATTCCAATCACAGTGGATAGGCTTTACATCTTCTCTGTGTGTCTGGTCTGGTCAGGTCTGGTCAGGTCTGGTCAGGTCTGGTCAGGACATTGATGCTTGATCCTTCCACTGCATCTCCATTGTAGCGTCAGAATCTGAAAAGACACAGAACAAACTGATTAGGACAATGAACATGGACAGTACATGAACATTCTACATGGACAGTACACCAGTTACATTTCTACATGGACAGTACACCAGTTACATTTCTACATGGACAGTACACCAGTTACATTTCTACATGGACAGTACACCAGTTACATTTCTACATGGACAGTACACCAGTTACATTTCTACATGGACAGTACACCTGTTACATTTCTACATGGACAGTACACCAGTTACATTTCTACATGGACAGTACACCAGTTACATTTCTACATGGACAGTACACCAGTTACATTTCTACATGGACAGTACACCTGTTACATTTCTACATGGACAGTACACCAGTTACATTTCTACATGGACAGAACACCAGTTGTAATCCAAACATCTAAAACATCAGCATTCGTTGATTGACAGGTTAAAGATGAGGAAGCACTATCTGCCCTCAGATCACGTGCAGTGTGACATTGTGTGTGTGTGTGTGTGTGTGTGTGTGTGTGTCTTCTCCCCTCCCCAGCCACACTGTGCTGTTGTTGTTTACTACCAGTTGTGTGTGTGTGTCTGTGTGTATCAGTGTTTAGGGTGACCCCTCAGCTTGCCGACAGTCAGGGGTCAAGGGTCAGAGTAGGGACTGTCTGGGCACGCCAGCTGACCCCCAGCGCCTGCAGCCTATAGGGGGAAGGGAACCCCCATCACCCGGACCAGGTTGATATCACCTCTGGGATTAGGATCCAGACACAAATACTGACCCCACTCTTTGCTTCCAAACACACACACACACACATGTCGTAGACATTGGTCCCCGCTTGGTCATAAACTGATGTCACGATCGCTTACGCTGCATAACGCAGAGGAGGGAGGATGCTGAGTCTGGGACCGTCACCTAGTTATCATCCTTCTCTGGGACGAGACTGCATGGGGGGATTCTCTATGGGCTTTTAACTGTTGGTAGACATGATCTGATGTAACACCATTGAAGAACTCTGACAGTTACGTGATTTCTTTCTGCAAATGTAGATTATATACATGTACCGTATCTGGGCAGATGTATAACAACAAGAGAGCAGAGGACCAAACGGATACAGTACATAATTATTACACAGCCTCACCAGACCCTGTCGGACCATCTTATCAGAACAACCAAAGAGAAAGAATCTCATCATAAGGAGTAAAAGGTCAAGGCACTGGCAGGGAACTGAGCTGACCTCAACCCAAAATAGTCCTGATGTATGGTGTTAATACAGGGAACTGAGCTGACCTCAACCTAAAATAGTCCTGCTGTATGGTGTTAATACAGGGAACTGAGCTGACCTCAACACAAAATAGTCCCGTTGTATGGTGTTAATACAGGGAACTGAGCTGACCTCAACCCAAAATAGTCCTGCTGTATGGTGTTAATACAGGGAATTGAGCTGACCTCAACCCAAAATAGTCCTGCTGTATGGTGTTAATACAGGGAACTGAGCTGACCTCAACACAAAATAGTCCTGTTGTATTGTGTTAACACAGGGAACTGAGCTGACCTCAACCCAAAATAGTCCTGTTGTATGGTGTTAATACAGGGACCTGAGCTGACCTCAACCCAAAATAGTCCTGCTGTATGGTGTTAATACAGGGAACTGAGCTGACCTCAACCAAAAATAGTCCTATGGTGTTAATACCGCAAATCCTCCAGAACATCTGTGGGGGTCTGGAGAGGAGGACCAACCAGGAGATCCTACCAGACAGACATCAACAATAACCTGTCTGGTCTGGTCTGGTCTGGCCTGGTCTTGTCTGGCTTGGCCTGGTCTGGCCTGGTGGAGCGGGAGATTTGGCTGATTTATCAGGGTATTATCCTGGGGAGGCTATTGGGGAGGCTGGGGAAACACTTGGGCTGGGGGAGGAGGTGGGTGGTAGGGGAGACATGGGGCAAGGGAGGGAGAGGGGAATAACATGGGGGCAGGGGAGGACGGGAAGCAGAGTGGGGGTGCTGGAAGGAGCAGCTTGGGAGACGGCCGGCCGGTGTGGCACGCCCCAACCTGCTGACTGCACAGAGGCACCAGCATAATTTATGCAGAGTTTGGCTGAGGGGTGGAGAGTGTCTAGGACTCCCTCAATAGCCCTGGAGGGTGGCTGAGACTGAGGGTGTGTCGATGGAGAGACAGGGGGTGTATTTTTGGAGGGGAAGGGAGGAGGAGTATGGAGAATGAGGAGGGGGGGAGGAGGGGGGGGTGGGGGGGGTGTGGGGGGGGCTCTGTGCTCAATGCAGCCAGTCTGTCTGTCTGATGTCCCAATAAGGTTTGGGACAGGCCGGGGCTGAGAGGGGGGAAGGTGCTGCATTAAAAAAATTATTCAACTAGGCAAGTCAGTTGAGAACAAATTCTTATTTAGAATGACAGCCTACCCCGGCCAAACCCGAACGACGCTGGGCCAATTGTGCGCCGCCCTGTGGGACTCCCAATCATGGCCGGATTGTGATACCGCTTGGAATCGAACCAGGGTCTGTAGTGAGATGCAGTGCCTTAGACCACTGTGCTACTCTGCTCTGCTCTGCTCTGTTCCGCTCTATTCCACTCTGCTCTGCTCTACTCCGCTCTACTCCATTCTACTCTGCTCTACTCCGTTCTACTCTGCTCTACTCTGCTCTACTCTGCTCTACTCCATTCTACTCCGTTCTACTCTGCTCTACTCCGTTCTACTCCGCTCTACTCAATTCTACTTCATTCTACTCCGTTCTACTCCGTTCTACTCTGCTCTACTCTGCTCTACTCCATTCTACTCTGCTCTACTCTGCTCTACTCTGCTCTACTCCATTCTACTCTGCTCTACTCTGCTCTACTCTGCTCTACTCTGTTCTACTCTGCTCTACTCCATTATACTCCGTTCTACTCCGTTCTACTCTGCTCTACTCCATTCTACTCCGTTCTACTCTGCTCTACTCCATTCTACTCCGTTCTACTCTGCTCTACTCCGTTCTACTCTGCTCTACTCTGATCTACTCTGCTCTACTCCATTCTACTCTGCTCTACTCTACTCTGCTCAATTCTGTTCTACTCTGCTCTACTCCATTCTACTCTGCTCTACTCCATTCTACTCGGCTCTACTCCATTCTACTCTGCTCTACTCTGCTCTACTCTGTTCTACTCTACTCTGCTCTACTCCATTCTACTCTGCTCTACTCTACTCTGCTCTACTCCGCTCTGCTCTACTCTGCTCTACTCCGCTCTACTCTTCTCTGCTCTACTCTGCTCAATTCTGTTCTACTCTGCTCTACTCCATTCTACTCGGCTCTACTCCGTTCTACTCTGCTCTACCCTGCTCTACTAGTCTCCGCTCTACTCTGTTCTACTCCTCTCTGCTCTACTCTACTCTGCTCTGCTCTATTCTACTCTACTCTACTCTACTCTGCTCTGCTCTGGACTCCCCAGCAGAACATGAGGTCTGTCTGCTCTGCTGCATACTAATTTTGCATCCCTTCCACAGCCAACAATGTCAGCTAGTAGTGAGGCTCATGAGAAGCAGGGTGCGTTGAGAGAAAGACAGACGGCTCAGTGGGGAGGCTCTGCAGAGGGAGAGTGGCATATGCTGGATGTTTGTGAGTGCTGCTGGGCTGTTTGCCCAGGGCCTGATGAATGAGCCTGGTGGTTGCAGTGTGTGGATGGCCAGATGATGGTTGAGTGTGGTGATGTGGCCAGACAGTTTAATGACAGTTCTTAGCCATGGACATACCACACAGATAGCGCTGACATATTGCTCCAGATGTACACACACCATAGGACATGTGCACATGAGTGTGATACATGGTGCGATGTGATGCCTCAGAAAGAGATTGTTCAGTCATAATGAATAATTAGACTAAAATAATCACAGATACTATATAAGTTGTCTCCTTTCAAAATAATCACAGATACTATATAAGTTGTCTCCTTTCAAAATAATCACAGATACTATATAAGTTGTCTCCTTTCAAAATAATCACAGATACTATATAAGTTGTCTCCTTTCAAAATAATCACAGATACTATATAAGTTGTCTCCTTTCAAAATAATCACAGATACTATATAAGTTGTCTCCTTTCAAAATTTTCACAGATACTATATAAGTTGTCTCCTTTCAAAATAATCACAGATACTATATAAGTTGTCTCCTTCTAAAATAATCACAGATACTATATAAGTTGTCTCCTTTCAAAATAATCACAGATACTATATAAGTTGTCTCCTTTCAAAATAATCACAGATACTATATAAGTTGTCTCCTTTCAAAATTTTCACAGATACTATATAAGTTGTCTCCTTTCAAAATGTTGATCAGTAAATGTATTAAATCCCTCAAGTAACAAAATTCAGTTTAGATCAAATGTCACATAATTTTTTATGCATATCAATATTTTCATTGTAAACACTCTCACATAGAAGGGTGGTTCTCTGATGACATCGTCATGGTAACTACCAGCAGGAGCCACATAAAGACTTCTACTGGGCTGTGGGAGCTTTGTCTCTGGTACTGGTGGGCCAAAAGGCCTGAGAGGAGAGGAGGGGAGAGAGGGAGAGAGGAAAGAGAGGGATAGAGGGATGGAGACACAGAGAGAGAGAGATAGAGAGTGAGAGAGTTTGGTTTGGCCTGACTGACAGAAACTTGGGAAAAAAAAGTTGTGTCCATCCAGTTCATCCAGTCTGGCCCAACAAAAAAGTAGTCCATCATTAAAATGTAATTGGATCACGCCTCACATGAATCGTGTGATTTTCCCTCCACCATAAGTGACCATGACTGAGTGGTGAATGGGGGACCGGGGAGAGCTGGGCCAATAGACCGCCATGCTGAGTCTCCATGGGAACCAGCCCCTCACTGAGGGGGGCTCATTTAACCATTGTTCGTCTGTTAACACAGCTTTTTAAAACGCCTCTTTATGGACTCAGCAAAGCACACTTCAGTCCACGTCTCCACAGCCACAAGGAGAAAGTAAAAACAACTGAGGGAGATGGAGAGAGTCAGAAGGAGAGAGGCAAAAAGACAAGAAAAGAAATACAAAAAAGAAAAGAAAAAAAGTTAAGTTGCAAGAAAAACAGCTTGAAAGGAATAAAGATAGAGAGACAGTAGAAGAAGATGTAGAACTCTACAGGGTCATCCCCTGGAGCAAATTAGAGTTAAGTGCCTTGCTGCTCAAGGACACATCGACAGGTTTTTCCACCTTGTCAGCTAGAGTATTCGAACTAGCGACCATTCGTTTACTGGCCCAACACTCTAACCGCTAGGCTACCCGCCGCCTTATATAGGACTGTTGTACAGAGTCTTAGACAGTCTCACATGGCAGCCAGGATGACAGTAAAATAAATAGCAATGAAGTGAAGTTCAAAACAATAGATATACTGGGGAGTGTATTTGTTTGTGTGTGTGTGTGTGTGTGTGTGTGTGTGTGTGTGTGTGTGTGTGTGTGTGTGTGTGTGTGTGTGTGTGTGTGTGTGTGTGTGTGTGTGTGTGTGTGTGAGAGAGAGAGAGAGAGAGAGAGAGAGAGAGAGAGAGAGAGAGAGAGAGAGAGAGAGATTGTGTTGATGCACTCAGGAATATCTCAAAATGAATACCAAACTGCGTTCTAGAGAGGAGTCCCGACAAAGCTGGAAACGCTCACGCCTTACTCCCTCCCTCCTTCCCCGTCTCCCTACCCTTGCTGAGTGAGGACCCCCCCCCCCCCCGCGCCATTCTATTCTTTAGCTGTCTGCTGCGTGCCTGATGGAAAAGCGGAGTGACACAGGGGTGCTACGCCAAAGGCAAAGACCATTTGTAAATCACAGCCCAATATAAACAGTGTTTAATAGGGGTTTCTGGATGTTTTTGGCAGGGGTACACCTCCTAGCCGCTAGCATTAACAGCAATCTAACACAAGCCGAGACAGCTATAACCCAGTGTGGAAACACCTTCCTCCCAGCCTAAGCCCGCTTTAGCCAGCCGAGCTGATGGTCTTTGGGTAACGAATTAATCAGAATACATTACATTTACATAGAGATTGTGCTACGTTGGCAGAGGCTGGCCACCGCTGAGAATGCACCAAGCAAGCCATTATCCAAAAAAATCACAACAATGATTGAAATAGAAAAAAATGTGCAGTAAGGATGCAGGTTTTATGTTGTGGTGAGGAGGAGCAGGCAGTGGCGGAGGATTGTCAAATAAGCCGGGCTCCCAATGTGACCATGTTCTCTCTTGACTAATGACATCAGTGGCAGATAGGGGAGACAGACGCACCACAGCACAGAGACAGACTGAACAAAGCCACTTTTACTGCTTACGAGGCTGACACCAGCTGGGCACTCTGCAGCAAGATATACTGGGGGACAACATATGACAACGAACACGCATCTATATGGACACACACCAACATGTACCCACCGACCAAATCAGACCTTCCTACGCTTACAGCATCAGCCCTGAAGTACTCACACATACTATCCCTCACACAAATGTCAATTGCACACACACATACACACATCTAACTAGACACCACTGGCATCATGCTGCAGTATCTCGAGCATCGTAGATAGGCATCTATCTATCTATCTATCTATCTATCTATCTATCTATCTATCTATCTATCTATCTATCTATCTATCTATCTATCTATCTATCTATCTATCTATCTATCTATCTATCTATCTATCTATCTATCTATCTATCTATCTATCTATCTATCTATCTATCTATCTATCTATCTATCTATCTATCTATCTATCTATCTATCTATCTAAGCCCAAATATAAGCCCAAAATGGCTGCTACCTCAGTGAATTAGAATGATATCAATCAAAAGCAGCAGTAAACGGAAGCATATTACGGTTGCATATTACGGTTGCATATTACGGTAGCATATTACGGTAGCATATTACGGTAGCATATTACGGTAGCATATAAACAATGTATCATTACTTCAAACCAAAACATATTGCTATGTAATAAATCATCCTTAGCCATTATGGAAGTTAATGTTAAAATCTACTTTATTCTATGTACAATTTATACAAATGTATCTCGGCAATTGAAAGGTTAAGTATGTTTGTAGAATGGAAAAATATACTTGGCAAGGAAAATATTTATATTATATGAAAATATCAGCAAATATGACACTATTTTACACAACTCACCTCAGAACATTAATTTTCATCAATATTATGATGTAATGGTTCTGCTATGCATCTACATTCCGAGCAGACAACCCAGACAACAACCAAGCTGCATCTTCTGTTTTACAATACATCACAACTAGCCACGCCAGACAAAAAACGAAGGATGAGAAAAAGAGAGAGGAAAGAGAGAGAGAGGGGAAAGAGAGAGAGAGGGGGGGAGAGAGTGGGGAGATAGGGGGAAAGAGAGAGAGTGAGAGTGAGAGAGAGAGACAGAGAGAGAGAGAGTGGGGGAGAGTGGGGGGAAGAAAGAGAGAGAGAGGGGTAAGATAGAGTGTGGAGAGAGGGAAAGAAAGCAAGAGAGACAGAGAGAGAGAGAGACATAGAGAGGGGGCGGGGGGGGGGGGGGGGGGGGGGGGTGTTGAGAGAAAGGGGTCAACAGGGACGAAGCTAAATGTGTGCCCGTGTGTGTGTCAACCCCAGCTGAGCAGACATTTTATTGACATGCTGATAGGGATTTAAGCAGTGGGTGGGTGGCGGACCAAGGTGAGAGAATGACGGGAGAAGGGGAGCTTTGCGGTGGCAGGGGGGACAAGAGAGAGGGGCTCACTAACGTGCTGTTACTAAGCTTGATTTCAGCATGAGTGAGACGATTAGGTTCGGGAGAGGAGGAGAGGACAGGGGGATAGGTCTATTGAGGTAGTGATGGGGAGAAGGGGCTTTCTTTCAGTCCAGCTAATGAAGCAGAAGCCTATGTGAATAATGGAATCTACCACAGGGTGGCTAGGTGTTGGTGTCTTCAGCTCTTGTTCAACCACCTACTTTCTCTGCCAAACATTTCATGAGGTAAAGTCCCTCCTCTTAAAGGGATATCATTGTTTATACTGCTGAAAGGTAGTGATAATGCACTGTGTGTATGCATGGTTCAGCACACCAAATGACATAATATGACACTGATAAGGTATTTGAAAATGTCTAATAAAGGCTATTTATTTAACCCTTTCTCAGTGATATAGTGCTTTATAAAATGTAATTTGTCTCAAATTCCAAATATTCAATGCAGATTGTCTTACCAACATGGCATAATACATTATTATTTTTATTAAATATAAAAAATAAATAGGTTCCCAAAATAATGTGTAAAAAATAGGTCCATACAACAGAATAAAATATTTTTCCCAATACCACCTACTTTAAAATCAAAATATTCTGTGTACATTTCATTATAGCATACATCCATGTGTATGACTACTGACTGTATGGAAAAGCATCTGACCAAAAATCGGAGCCACATCCTAATATGCAGTCAGCATCATGACTAACCTCAGTGGGGACCAGCCAGGTAGACCGAGACGGCGAGCCCAAGGGGACATGGTCTGTCTCTGTCTCTACCAGACTGGGGGAGGTGGAGGTCTGGAGGAGGGGGTCCCCGGGAGGCAATAAGTAGCAGCTTATAAAATAAGCAAACACATTTGAGGCAGCACCCAGACAGGCCAGGCTGCACAGCAGACGACATCCCCCCTCTGACCTTGACCCTTAGGGTCCTTCTTCACCTGCTTCTGAATGGAAGTCAGTGCAGCTGGGCCGTCTAGCCATTTGCCTGACTGGATCCCCCCATCATTTTCGCCCCGTTCCCACGCTTGGTTACCACCCCCCCTCGTTTGGGGTTGCTCTGAGGCTGAATGGTAAAATATCATATGTGGCACATTGTGATTGGCTGCTTCGGATGTCTGATGATACAGTAGAATCATCAGACGTGTTCTCTCTATTTTAGACTGTTTCTTCTTTCCTTTCTTTTGCACAATTTTTCCCGTTGGTTTTAGATTTCCCCCTTTAATGACACCACAATTAGTACACTTTCAGATGTAGCAGTTATTTCAGCTACAGTGGGGAGAACAAGTATTTGATACACTGCCGATTTTGCAGGTTTTCACACTTACAAAGCATGTAGAAGTCTGTAACTTTTATCATAGGTACTCTTCAACTGTGAGTGACGGAATCTAAAACAAAAATCCAGAAAATCACATTGTATTATTTTTAAGTAATTAATTTGCATTTTATTGCATGACATAAGTATTTGATACATCAGAAAAGCAGAACTTAATATTTGGTACAGAAACCTTTGTTTGCAATTACAGAGATCATACGTTTCCTGTAGTTCTTGACCAGGTTTGCACACACTGCAGCAGGGATTTTGGCCCACTCCTCCATCCAGATCCTTCAGGTTTCGGGGCTGTCGCTGGGCAATACGGACTTTCAGCTCCCTCCAAAGATTTTCTATTGGGTTCAGGTCTGGAGACTGGCTAGGCCACTCCAGGACCTTGAGATGCTTCTTACGGAGCCACTCCTTAGTTGCCCTGGCTGTATGTTTTGGGTCATTGTCATGCTGGAAGACCCAGCCACGACCCATCTTCAATGCTCTTACTGAGGGAAGGAGGTTGTTGGCGAAGATCTCGCGATACATGGCCCCATCCATCCTCCCCTCAATACGGTGTAGTCGTCCTGTCCCCTTTGCAGAAAAGCATCCCCAAAGAATGATGTTTCCACCTCCATGCTTCACGGTTGGGATGGTGTTCTTGGGCTTGTACTCATCCTTCTTCTTCCTCCAAACACGGCGAGTGGAGTTTAGACCAAAAAGCTCTATTTTTGTCTCATCAGACCACATGACCTTCTCCCATTCCTCCTCTGGATCATCCAGATGGTCATTGGCAAACTTCAGACGGGCCTGGACATGCGCTGGCTTGAGCAGGGGGACATTGTGTGCGCTGCAGGATTTTAATCCATGACGGCGTAGTGTGTTACTAATGGTTTTCTTTGAGACTGTGGTCCCAGCTCTCTTCAGGTCATTGACCAGGTCCTGCCGTGTAGTTCTGGGCTGATCCCTCACCTTCCTCATGATCATTAATGCCCCACGAGGTGAGATCTTGCATGGTGCCCCAGACCGAGGGAGATTGACCGTCATCTTGAACTTCTTCCATTTTCTAATAATTGCGCCAACAGTTGTTGCCTTCTCATCAAGCTGCTTGCCTATTGTCCTGTAGCCCATCCCAGCCTTGTGCAGGTCTACAATTTTATCCCTGATGTCCTTACACAGCTCTCTGGTCTTGGCCATTGTGGAGAGGTTGGAGTCTGTTTGATTGAGTGTGTGGACAGGTGTCTTTTATACAGGTAATGAGTTCAAACAGGTGCAGTTAATACAGGTAATGAGTGGAGAACAGGAGGGCTTCTTAAAGAAAAACTAACAGGTCTGTGAGAGCCGGAATTCTTACTGGTTGGTAGGTGATCAAATACTTATGTCATGCAATAAAATGAAAATTTTCTGCATTTTTGTTTTAGATTCCGTCTCTCACAGTTGAAGTGTACCTATGATAAAAATTACAGACCTCTACATGCTTTGTAAGTAGGAAAACCTGCAAAATCGGCAGTGTATCAAATACTTGTTCTCCCCAATGTATCTGTTTCTCTTTCTCTCCATCTCTCCTTCTCTCCATTTCCCCCTCTTGTTGGTGTCTACTAAAGCATAGACAGGGGAGTTGGTGTATACTGTGTGTTGAGTTGAGCTTTGTGCTGATGCTGGTGCTAGTGGTATGAGTTAAGCAACATGCTGGACTGTAAGGTGTGTGTCCGGTGCTGATAAGTGTTTGTGTGTTTGTGTGTGTGTGTGTGTTTGTGTGTGTGTGTGTGTGTGTGTGTGTGTGTGTGTGTGTGTGTGTGTGTGTGTCTGTATGTGTGTCTGGTCCTGATCAGTGTTTGTGTTTGTGTGTGTATGTTAGTGTTTGATGCTGATCAGTGTGTGTTGTGTTGCAGGGTTCAGGCTGCCCCCTCAGCCCCTCACATTTTCATTATGGTCCAAATCTCAGACCTGTACTTGAGCTTGGCCTCTGCCAGCCAAGCCATAAGTTTAATCACACATACAGCACTCCATTTTCATTTCCCTTTCATTTCCCACCCATTCCACTTCCTACTCCCGCTTCATAATTCTGCCCTCAGAGCTGTCTGTGTAGCTGAGTGTTTGGGCCCTTTGAAATGACATAATCAGTGACTTGGATAAATGCCTGACTGGTTTCCCTCTGCTGCCTGTAATCAGCAGCCAGCCAGCTCTCTTTATTGGAGCGTTACTATAGAAACTCTTCTTAAGGAAGTTTCTCCGTTGGCTGAGGAGTTATGTCTACAGTGATAATTTTTATGATTTTAGGTTTTAAAGCAGCAGTGCTGTTTAAGAGACTGTTCTTACAGAGGCTGTCAGTCCTTCACCAATAGCTGAGTACTCCGCAATTACAAATTCAGGCCATTTTGTTTCGAGTTAATAAATGTGCCAACTCAATGAAACAATAGCTCCCTCAAGTACATGATTACAAAAACACGACAAAATATCAGATTATTATCATGAGCCTATATGCTTAGAATAAACATTCAGATAACTAGAACAGAAATTCAGAAACTCAGTATGTCTCAAAAGGGAGGAAATAAAATACATTTAATGTCAACCCTACATTGCATAGCAGCTTCTTATTCACATAATAATACAATGAAAATAACCTAGATAACCTAAAAGTAACAACCTATTGAATGTATGCTTTTATTTCTGCTTTTATAAAATATACACTTACCTATCGCAATTCAGCACAGATGTGTCTTTCCAAATGTTTGGGATTAAAGCATGAAAAAAAAAATATTTATCCCATTTCCACATTGATGTTTTTAAAAACTTAACACAGAATGTACGCATATGAATGATCTTTCATTTTAATTAGAAAGTAGAGCAATGTAAAAGCATCCGTCAGTTATTTGTTGGAACACAAAACCAAGGTGTTACTAAGCAGGTCTGGGATAATTGAGTACTGGCTGTAAATGCTTTCAGCAACTATTACTTCTGTGGGTGGACCACATTTAATCAATATCTAAGCAAATAAAAGCTGTGGGCACGCACAGTGAGGGAAGCTTCATGAGACGAGGCTGCCTTCACACAATGAACAATGTAAATGGTCCACAGTAAATATCCTGCATAAGCTAGTCATCAAATCAAATCAAATCAAATCAAGTAATCTGTAAACACCATGAACCATAGAAATAGAATGATTCTAGTTCTGTGGCTAAAGCGGTTTGTCCTATAGATATTGCACTGAGGTGACAGTATGCTTGCCAACAAAATATCTTCATACTTCTTCTGCCTGATATGACGATGGAATTAATAAATCCAATCAACTCCTAACCATTGAAAAAGGTTGTTTTTAAAGAAAGACATTTTTCTAAAATGTATGGGGAGACAATTTTGTATTTAATGTATGCTTATTCTGGGAATTAGCAACACCAAGATACAAAGCTAGCATTAAACCGCCTCACTCAATCCTTGATTAAATAATAATAACAAAAACTGGAGCTGCCAATCTCATTTTGGCTTCTGAATTGCCATATCTTGGGCATGTAAGACGACAAAGCCAAATAAGAAGTGAATGGCAGTGTGCATGTGTAGTGTGTGTGTGTGTGTGTGTGTGTGTGTGTGTGTGTGTGTGTGTGTAACACTAGTCTTCGTCCTATCTGTAAGGACAGTGAGTAGTGGAAGGTGGGGGGCTATATGGCTGTATGTTCGCTTATAGAGGTGTGTCCTCACGGTCCACACACATACACACCCTCCCCCTGTCTGCCCCAGCTCCAGCTCTAGCAGGATGTGCTGTACCCAGCCTCCCTCCTCTCTTTGTGTTGAATTATGCGTAATTGGAGTGGCGTACTTACACACATCTTAAAGAACAAAACCCTTTTCTGTTTTAGGGGGTAGAGGTAGTAGGGTGTACGGGTGTTTTTGTGTTTTCAAGTAAGAGCGTGAATGTCTAGATTTGAGCCCAAATGGCAGTTTATTTGGAGTAGTGTGTGTGTGTGTGTGTGTGTGTGTGTGTGTGTGTGTGTGTGTGTGTGTGTGTGTGTGTGTGTGTGTGTGTGTGTGTGCTGAGGGGGCGGGGTCCATGGGGTGGGGTGTGGTGGGCTTGTGTGTATGTCTGTATGTCATTTTCGTCTGGCGCTGCTGAAAACATATGTGCTCTCCAGCTGTTCTGAATATGCAAATGAGGCACCAGCACACACACCCACTGACCAAGACACACTATTCTCTCCCTCTTACTGTCCCTATCCCCCCACCCCCAACATGGTACCCCCCAAAAACCTCCTATCCCCTCCCGTCAGAACCCACCCCCTTAGCCTGCCATCTCACAGGACAACGCCATGTTCCTAACTGCCATTTTATCCACAAAGGAGACAGGATATAGTAGCCTAGCATTTTAGCGGGCTAACAGGCGTGCATGGGCAAAGCTAACCGCTAAGCGCTCTCCTCCATGACATCCCTCTCGTCACAGAGTCTGGGCTGATTAGAAAGGCAGCTTGATTAAACCGACCTGATAGAGAAGGAGATAGGGGGACGAGACGCCCTGCTTTGAATAAGTAAACGCGCATGTAGCCTAGCGAGGCGAGGCTAGCTTCTTATACCTCTGGTGTCTCCCATGTTGAATACACTGCCAGTGCTCAAGTCACTCTCCCTCGATGGGTACTATGTCACTCACTAAATGTAATATGACATTCCAGGCGACAACCCCCCCAAAAACCTCTGAGTAAAACAACACAATACATTTTCAAGGTCCTACCACAATGATTAATGAACGTGAAATTACAGGGATTTCACTAAATGAATTGTGTCCCCCAACTTGCTTGCCTTAGTTCTACAGTGTAGTACTGTACCATAGCTAGTGTTATTCACTATGATCATGTTCAACAATGGATGCTCTCTGCTCTCACTCTGGATTGTCAAAAATATTTCACACACACACTGTCACACACACACACAAACACACAAACACACTGCATTGTGGTCGTGAATGGCCGAATGATAAACAGTGTTTTCCAGAGTGATTAAATTGCTGCGAGTTATGAGAGCGAGAGTAAAAATGATTTGATTACATGGGCTTCTGTTCCTTGTCATGGTTCCCCGATGGAGACGAGTCTGTATGTGGTAGGTGTGTGGTGTGTGTACCATGTTCCCCCCTCTGCTCAGCAGTGTGGTTCAGGTCTTTCACTTCCACACACAGTCAGACAGACAGACAGACAGACAGACAGACAGACAGACAGACAGACAGACAGACAGACAGACAGACAGACAGACAGACAGACAGACAGACAGACAGACAGACAGACAGACAGACAGACAGACAGACAGACAGACAGACAGTCAGACAGAGTCAGACAGACACACAGTCAGATAGACAGACACACAGTCAGATAGACAGACAGACACACAGTCAGACAGACAGACATCCAGTCAGACAGACAGATAGACAGACAGACAGACAGACAGACAGACAGACAGACAGACAGACAGACAGACAGACAGACAGGCAGACAGACAGTCAGACAGTCAGACAGACACTCAGACAGTCAGACAGACAGTCATACAGACAGTCAGTCAGACAGACAGACAGACAGACAGACAGACAGACAGACAGACAGACAGACAGACAGACATTCAGACAGACAGACAGTCAGTCAGAGAGACAGACAGACAGACAGACAGACAGACAGACAGACAGACAGACAGACAGACAGACAGACAGACAGACACACAGTCAGACAGACCCAGAAACACATCAAAGGGCTTTAGAGCGGATGATAGCCTATTTCCAGGACACAGATAATTCACAACAGGCTCAGTGCAGTAATTACCATTGACAGGTGAAAATGTCTGTGAAAACCCTGAGATTGTAACAGTGTAACTGTCCAGTGTAAACACCAGGGTGACAGTACATCCATCCCCACTAACACCACTTTAAGACCAGAAAGCACAAATATAATCCACGTTTAGCGCGCCGCCCGCTGTTTCCCTCCTGATACCCCTGATCCCCGGTGCTTTGACAAGGCGTAATAAAATGAGTTTGAAGCAGCCTCATTGTGTGGGGGAACTGAGCACTGTGTGAAGGGCGTACACTGTTGGGTCCCACGACGCAGCAGCGCGCCAGGCCCTATAGCGGGGAGTGCTGTGCATGCTAATGAGGTCATTATTTGGTGGCTGTCTGGAGTTGGACCGGCCAGGCGGTGGTGGGCTGGGCTGGGCTGGGCTGGGCTCCCCCTCTATTGAACTTTACAGTGTGAGGATTTAACAGTGTGTCACATACGGCACAATGAGACAGACAGGCAGACAGACATATAGACAGACGGACAGACGGACCGACGGACGGACGGACCGACAGACAGACAGACATAAAAAATATGATGGGATGAAATGAAAGAGAAAGAAAGAGTGGAGGCACAACAACGAGCGACATTTGTTCTGTAATTATCCTGAGTGCTTACATTCACCCAGAAACATGCACTGTTTCTCTTCCCACCCTCAGTGTTATTTATTTAGGAGAACAAGTCAGGCGGGGGGCGGGGGGGGTTGAGAATCAAACATATATGCAAATGCAATTAGGGGCTATTTGCATACCTCCTTTGTGATTAAGCAGATGGTAGCCATTAAAAGTTGTCCGCAGTAGCCATCTTGGCTGAGCAGACAGCTGGCAGACAGGGGCAGCCATTTTGTAGGCGCTTGGCAAGGCACTGCCAGGCTGACACACAGCTTGGCGCCCGACTCTCTGTCCCAGCAGATTGGTGCGGGAATCTTAATAATACTCGACTGTGAGCAATGCAACTACTGAACCATTCAATGACAGCATTCTGGGTATTCTGTTGATGAAGGTAAGCAGCAAAAACAAAGGACAATAGTCTGTGTTACTTTGTACTGTATACTGTATAGTCCTATGTAGCTCAGATGGTAGAGAATGGCACTTGCAACGCCAGTGTTGTGGGTTTGATTCTGACGGGGTCCATTCTGAAAAGCAGTATGAATATGTATGCCCTAACTAACTGTAAGTTGCTCTGGATAAGAATGTCTGCTAAATTATGTAAATGAGTGTATAGGGACTGTAGCCTGTCTTTGACAGTTTTCTTTGTCTAAGATGAAGAATATTCCTAACATATTTCACATAGCATTTTAATGTATACCCAGCTATCGTTCAATGACATGTCACATCTGTGTAAAAGGCTCAAACAATAGAACAGTATAGCCAGAGGCCTACTTACCAAGTGAAGTCTGCGCCATTGTGTTGTTTGTAGATCTCTCTCTGTGAAGGTGTTCCTGCTTCAGGCCCAAACCATTGTGTTGTTTGTAGATCTCTCTGTGAAGGTGTTCCTGCTTCAGGCCCAAACCATTGTGGTGTTTGTAGATCTCTCTCTGTGAAGGTGTTCCTGCTTCAGGCCCAAACCATTGTGTTGTTGGTAGATCTCTCTCTGTGAAGGTGTTCCTGCTTCAGGCCCAAACCATTGTGGTGTTTGTAGATCTCTCTCTGTGAAGGTGTTCCTGCTTCAGGCCCAAACCATTGTGTTGTTGGTAGATCTCTCTCTGTGAAGGTGTTCCTGCTTCAGGCCCAAACTGTCTCTTTTGTTCTCTCCAGCCCAGCAGTTATGGAGAATCCTTTGCTTCTCCAATGAAAAAATACAATTCTGTATTTTGCATCTCAGGCTTTCCATTCAGCACTGATTCAGTCCTTCTCATTCCATAGGATTTTTTCCTCGTTTTTTGAGTATCTAAAGATAGGATTCTTCAACTATGACGGAGAAAAGTCCCACCGAATAGAGCTGGTGGAGAGGACCACTGTTCAGGCACTATACAATATGTCTACTGTCCTTTTCACCTTTCGCTCAATTAGGACTCATTCACTCCTGAATATAGTTCAGCTGTACAGTGAAGTCAGGTACTAATACAGTATGTAACCGCCACAGACAATGAAAGGTATCAAATTAAAACCAGCACCTCTTCCTTCTCCATTTAGATCAATAGCATCTGCCATATCTTTTGATAGTAACCCGAGTCGTGAGTAAGAAAATGTGAGGCGAAAAATACAAGATTTTATCTGAATCTGCAGTTCAAATGGTCCTTTTATCCTGGTTCATCAGATGTAGAGAGCATGGTGGCTGTACAGTACACGCTTGGAGGGGATTGACGAGAGACGCCTGTTCAATTCAATGGAAGAGGCCTTTTCACTGAACTCTCATTCAAACAGTCAGGTGGAACGAGTAATCAGAGGAAAGAATAGGAGAAAAAGTACTTTGACGTCCATTTTTATTCTCTCTCTCTTTCGCTCTCACTCACAGGCAAAGTTTTAACAACTGGTCTTGAGCCAGGAAAGTCCCTCCGGCGGAACCACACACACAGACGTGCTCAAACACACACACACACACACACACACACACACACACACACACACACACACACACACACACACACACACACACACACACACACACACACACACACACACACACATACAAACACATATACACACACACACACACACACTCAAATAGACACACACATACACCCACATATACACACACACTAACTCAAATAAAAATAAAAACACACACACGCACCCACACACACACACACACACACAGAGCGGGTTGGCTGGTTCTGGGACTAGGAGAGGAAAGAGAGGGCTGCCAGCGCTGGGTCCCTGGGCTCTAGGGCCAGGGGTAGTGCTGGGCGACCCCTGCTAGCCTCTCTCCTCCATATTGATTTGCTGCTCCACATTGCCGAGGAGCAGCTTGCCAGCGGGGATGAGAGCCTGCCTCGCCTCGACTCGCCTGCCCACTCCGCTGTTCCTGGGCTGGCCCCAGTCGGCTCCCTGAGACCCCGGCACTGAGCAGAGAAGAGCCAGAGGGCCTATGGCCATCCACTACTGGGTTCACCTGCTCCCTGGTTCACCACTCACTGCTCCATTATTTTCCTCTCCTTCCACCCACTCTCACTCTCCTTCTCTTCTGCCTCTTCTATATCTCCTCCTCCTGCACACAAACACCAAAGGAGAAAAACAACAAGTTGAGCTTAACTTGCCCACTCCAAATGTCAATCCTGTGCTTTGATCAGAGAGATGTGGGGGGTGAATATTTTGGCATCATCTCCATTTGTGAGATGAACTTCACCCCCCCCCTCGCCACCACCTGCCCCCACCCCACCACCTGCCCCCACCCCGCATGAAGAAAAGATGAAAAGGGAGAATGTTGAGTTAAGTGTGTCAGGCAGGAAGAAACTGCCAACTGTAATCTGAGCTATTAGTCTGATGCTTTCCCTCCAGCCAGTGACAGCATTTGGGACTACTATAAAAATCACCATAGCGCTGGTGGAATTCATAACAATTACCATAAAAAAATACAGTGTTTACCAATAACCTCCTATATCCCCAACCCCAAAGGTCCACCAAGTTTGGGATATTTTGCTTTTGCCAGTAAATGGTACCCCCCACCCCTAAAATAACAAAAACTGTGCAATAGAGACAGGTAAACACTCTGCTTCACAGCCTTAGCTATATGGCACATATTGAATGTGGTGGTCTGCGAGTGTGTTATCCAGTGTCATTAGAAACTTTGTTAAAAACACTTTTGTATTATCTAAAATTATTCAAATGTTTCAGCACCCTCTTATTATGTTAATGGTGTGGGGGACATGTCTTTATGCTCTCGGCTCCATTGTGTCCTTCAACTGTGAAAGACCATGGCCAAACTCAACCCCCCTCCATCCCCTACCTTCATCACACCACTACCACCACACAACCTGGAGGCTCCTCTCTTCTCCTCTCTCCCCCTCTCTCCTCCTCTCTCCTCCTCTCTCTTCCTCTCCCCCTCTCTCCCCCTCTCTCCCCCTCTCTCCCCCTCTCTCCCCCTCTCTCCTCCTCTCTCCTCCTCTCCTCCTCTCTCCTCCTCTCTCCTCCTATCCTCCTCTTTCCCTCTCTCCTCCTCTCTTCTCCTCTCTCCTCCTCTCCCCTCCTTGCTCCTCCTCTCTCTTCCTCTCTCTTCCTCTCTCTCCCTCTCTCTCCCTCTCTCCTCCTCTCTCTCCCTCTCTCCCCCTCTCTCCCCCTCTCTCTTCCTCTCTCCTCCTCTCTCCTCCTCTCTCTTCCTATCTCCTCCTATCTTCTCCTATCTCCTCCTATCTCCTCCTATCTCCTCCTATCTCCTCCTATCTCCTCCTCTCTCCTCCTCTCTCCTCCTCTCTCTTCCTCTCTCCTCCTCCACTGTACAAAACTTATCCACAGGTTTATCCACATGGAGAAAATAAAGAAATACACTTTTGGAGAGTCTGTGAGTATTTGGAACTTGGGAGTGTGTGTGCAAGGGGTACCAAGAGGGGGAGACCGGGGGAGACCAGGGGTGAGGTGCATGTCTCAGACACAATAATACTATTCATTGGGCTCAGACATGGGTGTTAACTCCCCTCTGCCAGGACACAATGGGGCTCCCCGGCATTCAGGCAGCCTTGGTGATATTGTTAGTTCAGGGCTGCATTCTCCAGGCTGCGGGATAAAGAGGATGCATTGTGCCGGGCCGGCAGCATGGATGGAGGGAGGGAGGCTTGAGAGGTGAAAGGCAAAGAAAGAGAGAGCAGTGCGTTTGTCTATCTGTCATCCCCGAAGTAGGGGTACAGGGGGAAGGGGTGGTACAGAGGGGAGACTTCTCCCCATGGCATTGGACATGCTAAAAAAAAAAGGAGAGGAGGGAGAGAAAAAAATCTAATGCTATAAATATTATTGAAGCAGCCAAGTGCAGAACTAAAGAGCCTTGGAAAGAAGGGGTGGGAAAACTGAGGGAACATAGCGATGAAGGCATGAGGCTTTCTTCTAAGGACGGGAGGCTTTGACATGGTGGTTTGCATATAGCTATAGTGTTTAGAAGAAGAAGAAAAATATGAGAGAGAGAGAGAGAGAGAGAGAGAGAGAGAGAGAGAGAGAGAGACGTAGCTGCAGTGGTTGCCGCGTGGTTTGCAATTGGGCAGAGGTGCCGACGTCCAACTACCGTGAGACACTTTCCTCCTGCTCGATAGATACCCCATGTTTCCTCCCCAGCCTACAGCTCCTATACAAACCCACAGGGTAGAGGGGTAGCGAAGAGGGGTGACAGTGACAGGAGTGGATGAGTGTGTGTGAGAGTGTGATAGCAGCACAGTGGCCATTGGAGAGAGAGCTGTGACTAGAAGATCTCCTTTAAAGAAACATGGAACAGATACACCGCGCCATGTGCAAAGCCCCTCTTCTTATACTCTAGCTATGCTATCACACACAC